>JAACJN010000164.1:0-103190 GCA_013368555.1 Collybiopsis confluens | reverse complement strand
TATCAAACATCTCCACTGGACCGTTGTCCCCACTACCACTTCCGGATTTGCTCATCACATCATTCTGTTGGTCTTCATCGAGTTCTTCTTCTTCTAGGGCAGTGATCTTGCCACCATTTGGGAGCTTGGGGGGTTCAAGAGCTGGCTATCCTTAGTGACAAAAAAGGAACAAACAATAGCAACCATACCTCTGTCCAGCTCCTGTAGAAATGTATCCTCCTCCTCATTCAGACTCGGTGCTAATTCTAGCACAAACGTGAGTCTCGAATTAGAGCGGTTAAATACTGAAAATGAACAAATAACCTTCTTTTTCTAAAGCTTCTGGTCTGAGTCCACGAGAACTAGCCTTCAGCAATGTCGCAAAATAGGACGTAGTTTCTTCATCAACTTGGGGTAAGGTATCGAGTAAGTTCTTGAGGATAGTCTCTGTTGAATGAGACAGAGCAGGAGTCGAGTGGGACCGGGGGCCCTGGTGTGTGGCTTTGGGCAGGTTGGAAACAGAAATTTTGCAGCCAGAGGAAGTTGCCGCCGCGGCGCTGGCCACTCTCCCGTTCTTGCTACGGGGCGTAGAATGCGTAGGAACAAAGCTTTCTAGAGCGTCGGTGGGGTCCGGTCGGAACGCTTGGAGGTCTCCAGTAAAGTCGACGACGGTGGAACTGGGTGCGAATCCGGCTTTCGTTTGGCCATGGTAGGGTGATGGTAGAGGACAAGAAAGGCAAGCGAAGAAGGCCGAGTTTCAGCGTCCACACGTGTGCGAGGAATAGATCACGTGGAACGACCCTTGCTACGTCGACAAACGAGGGACCTTAACAAGAAGAATGCGGCTCGCAAAGCATATCAGATTGGTAAATTGTAAAAATATCTGGACATTCCTAGTCAAATCTGGAATTTAAAGTACTAAACAACAAGTTAAGTATTAAGTATTCGTCGAAAGGGATGGACAGGACAAATCATACCTTTACCCTCTTCCCAAATGTTCTCCATCGCCAACAGTCGTCTTCGTGAGATCAGCGAAAATCATCACCCTCACTCGGAACTCTGATAACCGAGTACTCCCCTACGATCACGGGCGCCCCCGACTGGTCAACCATTGAGTTGAGGCATCTCAGCCTCCGAGTCATCTTGGACCTGAATCTTTACTGAAATCTTGACGACTGCAACCTTGACCGAGTGAGCCTTGTGAGCTTTGGCTTTCTTCGGTTGGTTCCTGTCCAAAGTTTCGACTTGGATCCAAATCTATAAGGGATGAGCAAAAGATACATGTCATGGAGCGAGGTCTGACCTGGTTCTCCTCGTCTTCCAGAACCTTCAGTCCAAGACCCTCCAGCAGTTTACGACGCTTTTCCAAGGGGAGATCCGTGGGGGATTTCGTGTCGCGTCCCGCCGATGCAGACGTACCGCTCTAGAGACAAAGTTCAATCAAGAAAGGGATAAAAAAGGAAAGTTGCTCAACTCGAAATAGCGCGATGCGTGCATCATCTTGGGACTCCCTGTGTACGACTGTAGCAAGGTCATTGGTGATCATTTTCGACCAGTATCGCTCCTGTTTAACTTGTCAGCAAAAAAATTAAATTAAATTAAAAAAAGACGCTGAACTTACATTTGAGATTTGAGGTCATGATTCATGAGGAGCTTTCTTGACCATTCTGGAAGCGGGAGAAAACATAAGCAAGAAAGCGAGCTGAAGCCACATGCCGCATGCAAGTAGAAGAAAATATGCGATTCGCAGAGTAGATTGTCTCCATTACGATCCTAATACAATCAGGCTCAATGGATTTGGTCTCCCTTTGTTTTGTAGAGAGGGAAACGACAGACTCGAGATCGGAGGAGCTGAGGTAGGTCAAGGCCTGCTGACAATATTCCTTTGAGGGGTGGACATTGGCGTAGCGTGGCCAGAGAGCCATAAAGGTGGTGATATACCCCAGAGAGAGAGAATTCAGAGCGAGAAGTCGTAATGTAACAGACAAGGGAACGTTCGGTCAAGACGAACAAAGAAGAGCTGAAAATGACATATGAGCAAATCCGAAGGATTTAGAGGAAGAAAGGGTGGAGGAAAAAATAACGATCATGAGCACATTGAAGTGAATATTAAAAAAATCAATACAAACCTCCTACTCTGGCGACATCTTTCTCCAAAAAGAAGCGCAGACGCAAAGGTTACCAATATCAATTTTCTTCCCTCCTTCCCAACAACCGACGGCGATGGAGCTGAGTTATCGCTCGCTCTTGACTAAACGACAAGCACTGAAGAGGAGGGCGGAGTGGTCGCGACAGACGACTCGGACTCGGAGGCACACACCTACACCTTATTCTCAGAGAACAGGTGCTTACTCGTTTCCTCGTGCTTCTCTGGAGCTCAGTTATCCGCTGCGGCGTCAAGTTAAGGCCACGAATACGAATGAGTCAGACGAGATAAAATGCAGCGTTCGACCGGGACGAGGTTCGGCGCTGGAGCAACGCAAATCGTATTTGCTGTCAAACGCAATGATAAGCTTGGTAACCAAAATAAAAAATAAACACATCATACTTAGAGATGATCAAGCTTGCTGCAGCACCCATAACAGAGACCATAATTCCTTCTTTTTCTCCGTAGACGCGGTACGGCAAACAGCCCGTTCTAGAATGTTCGTCTTGGAGAATGATCCAGACGAAGGAGCCCAAAGCCAGCAAGGTCCAAGTTTGGAGAGGGAAATTCTAGCGGAGTAGATCCGTAGGAATAGGAAGCGGATATAGAGCATGATACAGGCTCCACGGTGTCCAGTTATCCCTCATCGCTGTCGTATCATCTTCATTGGATGGAAACGTAGATCATCCCACAATGGCAGCACAAGCGGATCCCGGAACCTCGACTCGTTTGCAGCGTCTGCACATTTTGCGTTGAATGCCCACCCCAAAACTGGAGAGAATGAAGATGGCGTACCTCCAGCATTGTCATCCAAAACTAGCCCTGCTTCAGCGACACATTTGCCAATGGTCCTCCGTTCTCATCACCGCCAGTCATTTGTAGCAATCTAAGAAACGCGTTCTTGGCTAGAAAGGTGTACCTAGGTCCAAAAAGGTAACCTGGGACAATTCTGTGATGGAGAACTAGCTGGCGACCCTTCAAGTTGAGCGGAGAAGAGAAAGGAACCAAGGGCTTTTGATCATGGCAGGAATGCATATCGGTTCCGGTCTAAAGAAAACAGCGCTTGATAAATATCAGAAAAACATTAAAATATCACTCAATGGACCCGTGAATTCCGGTACTCGCGACATGAACTAAAGTCCTCCTGTTGCGAACATCCCAATCCGACTCCACGGCCTTCTGTTCTTCAATTTCGTGATTTCGGAGCTTCTAGCATGACGAGGGGCGGGGGTTAAGACCGAAACAGTACAGCCTGAAAGCAATCGTGCAGCAAGGAGGTGAAAATCAGACAATGATTTAGACACCCATTGTACAAAAATTTGTATACGTAACTACTACAAGCTATTCTCCGTACGAAAATACAGGGAGACCAAATGGAGCGTGAGCTGGAGGTGGAGAGAAAGCAGTGAATAGATTCAACGTGGAAGTGTAGAAAGTGCGTGCATAATACTAGAACCGAACCAAACAAAAGGAAAGGTCATTTCTGAGACTCCTTCGCGGCCTGCAGCGAATGGACCAATGACTCGAGTAGTAACTTGGAGGATGCATCCATCGGCTTCATCGAGGCTTGACCACCCTGCGAAACGCTCTGAACCCCGACTACCAGGATTTGCGCCAGACTATCGAGTAACGACTTGGAGGAGGGTGCATCTACTAGAGATACTAGAGACTGCGCGACGTGCGGATCCGTGTTACTGGTGGCAAACGACTTGGAGGATGTGTCTAGAGGCTGCGCGACGTGGGGGTCCGGGTTACGAGCGACAGACAACATGGGGGATGCATCTAAAGGCTGCGCGAGGTGGGGATCTGTGCGGGTAGCAAGCTGTTGCCTCAGATCTTCGATCTCTTTGCGAGCGGCGAGTTTCTGCTTTAAATCGTCTATTTCCTTTTGGTCGGCAACCTGATCTTGGAGGCGTTCGATTTCCCGTTCCTGCTTCGTACAGACGGCCAGGAGACGTCCAATCTCAGTGTCCCTTATCGTTTGGCCTTCAATGAGCTCCTCGATCTCGTTCAACAGCGCGTCAACATCATACTCAGAGTCATGAAGCCGTACACGATACCGACTGCCGGCCCCGCGGGATGGGATACCTAGAGAAGGAGGTTTGGTGGGCTGATAGCACAATGATAGGTAGTCTTACGAGACGGTTTGGCATTGGATCTATGGAGTTCAAGGCTACTTGCTGGATAATAGTGAGGACCATAGTCTTCGTTCAAGTAATGAATGACATACATAGTTTTTGGAAAGCCGACGGAGAGTCGGAATCAGACCCAGTCCCACTGGCAGTATGCTCCCCTCCACTGTCGCCACTGTCTTGCTGCATCTCGGGGGCGGAGCGATAGTTTACGGGGGGGGTGGAGGAATTCATACTGATGCAGCTGTAACGTAGAGAGTTATTCTGTAATACACGTTTTCTAAGCGGTGTCATGACCGTCACAGATGGGGGAGGAGTACTTTTGAGATCACGTTGAAGCATGGATTCGGTCAACCCGGTCTTAATATTTGCCTTCTGAGCACAGGCTATTACCTCGGTCTATCCACGCGTTCATCAAAATTCTATTAAATGCGGACAAAATTTGACTACTTTTACATACATGAGACTATTCACTGACAGCGCAAACTATGAGTTCACTGAGCTGAAGGGAATAATAATGGTGACAGAAAACGAGAATCTGATCGGCGTTAAAACGAACAAAGCTAGCCTATCTTCAGCGAGTATTCGCAATGAATGTCGTATTCGCACTGAAAATCGGTTGTTGTAATCCTCGTGCCATGATTTTGATTCTTGTAATGTGGCGCCGAGTACCGACTTATGTAAGGCGTTCCCGACCTCTTTTACGCTACATTGTCGTTTGACGCTTGACCGTGAACTTCCTAGCAATGTCTGAGTATTCCAGGTGCGCTTTCGTTACGTATTTTTGCCGACGGTAACTTTTACGATTTCAACATTCAGAACCCGAACATCCCCGCCCTTCAAATTTACAAGTCGTTACCCAAGAAGAAAAAGCATCGTTGTAAAGTGACGGAATGTTCACCTTTCGGACTGACTCGAATCTGCCGAGTTGTCCACATTCTCCAACTAGTGCACTTGGTCAGCGAGTGCCAGATACTGCTTCCCCAATTGAATCTCAGTAGCTTGCTCTCGACCATGACAGTCAAGGAACTCAAGGACATGGTCGAAGAGCGCTGTTTCACCTCGACCTCTCCCCCCGAAGAGGCTTTCTATTTGAAAATGGAGGTCTACATCAAATCGTTTCGGGAACTGACCATCAAACTGGCTTCAGCAACCTCAATATTCAACGAGTTCACCACATCCTTATGGCGTCATGAATACCTGCCGTCTGATGGCCTGTTTTTGAAGGCTTTCAGTAACCTCCAGCTCCTTCACCAATGCACTCATGCGAAATGGCAGACGATGGAGCAAGCCTTTCTGAAGGCTTTAGATGATTATCCGGAGGCGACAGAGGCAAAATTAAGGACAAGAATGTCAGAGGTGAGTCATTCCTGTCCGGGCGGCACTGTGATGTTTAATGCTTGAGAACAGATTCGTCTAGGTGAAGATCCTTTCATAGGAAAAATTCGTCACGTCACTTTCGCGAACTTCAGCACACTAGGGGTAGGTCGTTGGGTTGACGACGAAATAATCAACTATTTTGTTGCAAAATGGTGCCAGCGATCTTGTATCCTTGGTCTCAGCACCTTCTTTGCATGCAAGTATCTTTTTCAGGACCACTCGTGCTTGGCTGCCAAGAGCGGTACGCTCACAGCGGAAGCCGAAAGATGCGTTCTGCGATGGTGCGGAAAGACAGTGGTATTGATGATTTTGCCATACATTTATTTAGACTCTGTTTCAGAAGAACCTCAACGTTGACAAGTGGGACTCAGTTTTCATTCCAATAAATGAAAATCACGCCCACTGGTATTCTGCCTACATCGACCTCCGTCTGAAACGAATCGAAATATTTGACAGCCTGAAGCCAACGTGTACCGTTAACCGGGCAAAACCCCTTGCTGACCAAAAATATACGAAGCTAATGCTGGTAAGCTTTTGCAAATCCTTCGCCTGGTTCCAGGTCTTGATTCTTTTGTTTGAGCAGGTATTAATGTGGCTAGCGGAGGTGTTGGGGAAGTTGAGGGGAGAGCCGGTCTGTCTAAAAAATGACCCCGAAACAGAATGGGTATGCGAGCCCCATAGCTTGGTATGTTTACTTGCTCTGATAACCAACACGAGAAATCTTACTGGCATGTTACCCGCTAGGTTCCTTTCCAACCGAATAGCTATGACTGCGGCATACACAGTCTCTGGCATCTTCGACATCTCCTGCAATTCCGTCGGATTGAGCAAGGGCCCACGACTGAACCGGGCCTTGCTTTCACAGAAAATATGATAGGAAAACGAACAAGATTGGCTGGAGAGTTGCTGAGTGATTGTGGACTTTAACATGAAAGGCAGAGTGTAAATTGTCGTATACTAATTTCGTCTGTATTGTAAAAGTATGCACGCCCAACCAATTGAATTCATGTATCACCCTCGTGATCGTCGAAATCGCGGCTGCTTTATTCTCAATTCTGCATATACTTGCGCTACGGTTCTTCTAAATGGAGTTTAATTGTCCTGTTTGTGGTCGCTCTTTTTCGCGCTATCAGGACAGAGACCTACATTTGGAGATGAAGAGTGACAATCCCCATCGACAATATGTTGCCCTCCAAGCCCGTCACATCTCTCGCCAGTTCAATGACACCGTTGATGCAGCTCTCTTTGCCGCTACCACACCTCATGCCCCCGCACGCAAGAAACCGAAACTAGCAACTACTCATTCTGTCCACGGTCCAGTAGTTGAAACTTTGGTGGTGGATGATTTCGATGTTGACCTTCAAGTTGATGTTGATGGTAATGAGACGGACGACAATGAGGGAAGTATTGAGGTGGAAATGGTGGATGCTGAGGAGAAGGAAGATATTCAGAAGGATGGTATCTTTGCGGACACGCTGGAGATGGCTGCGGAAATTGTGTCAGAACACGCCGACATGTTTAATTTCCTTCCGGATTCAGCAGCAGTGGGGGCGGCTGGCGATACACAAGACACAGAAGAGGGTGATCCTTCCCAGACAAGAACATACCGGAAAATGCACCGGTCACTTTTTGAAGATGAAACTGAGTCTAGAAGCTACCGTTGGCACCCTACGGCGGGAAAGGTATATGGGTATAAACCGGGCGTTCACGAGTGCTGGAAAAAGATTTTTTCTGAAAGCAAGACAGATGCCGAGGATAGCTATCGACCATTCTGCTCTCGGTTAGAGTGGGAGTTAGCCCAGTGGGCAATCAAAGAAAAAATTGCCCACTCATCCTTTGATCGTCTGCTCCAAATCCCCAAGGTGAGTTATCTACGGTCAATCATTGGAAACTTTGCTTAGCGGTAATTACCCAGGTCATGGAAAGTCTCGGACTTAGTTATACAAATACGCGGTCTATGCTAGACAAAGTCGATCAAATCCCTGATCGCTGCGGCTCTTGGTACACCAAAGAGCTTGCTTTTAAAGACAGACCAGACGAAAAATTTGTAGTTCGTCACCGGAATCCTCTTCATGCGATCAAGGCCTTGTTGGGTGATCCGGCCCTTTCCAAGAAGCTGGTATACAAGCCCGGAAAGCTATTTAGAGGGGAGAATCAGTCGGAAGAGGAGAGGATATTTTCTGAGATGTGGACTGGAGGTTTCTGGAATGCAGCACAGGTCAGTGACTACAATGCACTCTTCTCTCACTTTCCATTAACCCTGAAGTTCTAGACACAAATTCCTGATGGGGTACGATCGCACCTGTCATAATCGCATCCGACAAGACTCAGCTTACACAGTTTTCCGGGAACAAGTCAGCGTATCCGGTGTATTTAACAATTGGAAACATACCCAAGGCGCTCAGACGGAAACCTGGCTCTCGTGCCTGCGTGCTCGTTGCCTATTTGGCCATCGACAAACCTATCAAACTGGGACTATCTCAAAATGCATTAAAACTACGAAATTACGAGTTGTTCCATCGCTCCATGGCGGTGGTCCTGGAACCCTTGAAGGCGGCGGGAGATCCTACAGGAGAGGGTGTGGAAATGATTGGAGGGGATGGTGCTGTGAGAAGGGTGTACCCGCTACTAGCAACCGTCGTCGCTGATTACCCGGAGCAGTGCCTTATTACCTGCACTAAATATGGGACATGTCCCAAGTGCAGGCGTAAAGCCACCGAACTGGATCTTTTAACCCCTGGCCAACCCCGGACCCAATACTGGACAACGGCAACAATTCAGTCTGCTCGTCGAAACATGGGCGGTCAAGGCGACAGGAAAATTCACACAGTGACCATGGAGGAGGATGTTGCAGGAGGAAATTATGATCCATTTTGGGTGGGCTTTCCTCTGACCGATATTCACCGCTGTGTTTCCCCCGACATCCTTCATCAGCTTTATCTTGGTGTTCTCAAATATCTAATTTTGTGGATACAGACAGTGGTGGGTGAAGAAGAGCTGGATAGGCGAGTTCAAGTACTGCCAGCAAGTTACGGAGTTCGTCATTTTGGACAAGGCATCTCTACCCTCTCTCAGGCTTCCGGAACAGAGTATAAACACATCGCTCGTATTCTTTTGGCATGTCTCATCGGAAAAATGAGCGCTAAAGGACTGACTGCAGTTCGGAGCCTTCTCCATTTTGTCTACCTAGCTCAATATCCATCCCATGATCAGTACACGCTTGGATATATGAAAGAAGAATTAGACACCTGGCATCAACACCGGTCTTACTTTATCGAAAACGGAGCTAGAGAAGATTTTAACATACCAAAATTCCATTCACTTTTGCACTATATTGATTCAATCCGATGGCTCGGCACTACAGACAACTGCAACACGGAATCTTTCGAGCGCCTTCATATCGACTTCGCAAAAGAGGGATGGAGAGCGAGTAATAAGCGCAACCATTTTCCTCAAATGGTTCAGTGGCTTTCTCGCCAGGAGA
Source organism: Collybiopsis confluens (assembly GCA_013368555.1). Classification (NCBI taxonomy): domain Eukaryota; kingdom Fungi; phylum Basidiomycota; class Agaricomycetes; order Agaricales; family Omphalotaceae; genus Collybiopsis; species Collybiopsis confluens. Next base: position 94,069 of record JAACJN010000164.1, on the reverse strand, counting down.
AAGTTGCTTCCTTCGATTTTTATCAATCGTGGGTTGAATCAGGTTTTGAGTCCGGAAAGTCCGAATCTCAAACTTCAGATCATCGGTCCACCAATGACGCGTGTAATGCGGAGAACTCGAAGGGGACACGACATGCCAACTGTCTGGAAGCAGAGGACTCTCTGATTTTCCACCACGTTTCCAGTGTTGCTCGGCCCTCGTCACTTCACTTGGCAACATTGCCCCAGGAACCTAACAAAAAATTATCCCATATCGTTGCTTCTCACTTGGCGCCCACTTTTATTTCCGAGTTAAAGTTATTCTTACACTCCCTTCTCCCAGCTCATCAACAGACCAACAAAACCTCCGCTCTTCAAAGTACCCTCCCGTTTACTGGTCTGGACATATGGCACCAGTATAAATCTATGCCAGTTAAACTGCTTGAAGAAAGTGAACGAGAAACATTGAAGGCTGTTCCGTTAACACGACAAAATCCAACTCCCAGGTTCGATACTGTGATAGTGTTGGACAGCGATGAGGCAGAATCGACAGCCGTTGAAGGTGCGATACAGGACTAAGATTTTCATTCAGTACTGACCCGAGCATCTAGGATGTCGCGCTGCACGGTTGAAGGTCATTTTCCGCCTACCTTCGGTAGTCTATCGTTATGGTTTCCTTGTCCCTGCCCCAGAGAATTGGCCAAAAGACCCGCTGGCTTACGTTACGTGGTTCAGCCGTTTCAAACAGACTCCTCATCAAGCAACAGGGATGTATCGACTTGAACCCTCCTTCGACTCACACCGTCAACCTCAGGGCTCAATCATTGCTCTGTCCGATATACGTCAAGGTTGTATGCTTGTTCCAAGCCTTACTCAGTGGGGAGAAGAGTGGACTTCTCAAAATGTACTCGACCGATGCTCTTCATTTTTTGTCAACAATCTCCAGACCAAGTACACATATCAGACTATATACTAGAAGTACATAATATACGGAGTTCCGGCGCTTAATTAATTTCACCGCTTGTCCTCTTACTTTTGCCGCGCCTAAATAACACGCATCTACAAGACGATGGTCTCAGAACATTTTACAGAACCTTATCGGAGAGGATATATGAAGTGGAGGGAGATGTTGCAATAGAGGGCTTACCCATTATCGAGGTGAGGGGTAAGTGGCGGAAAGTTTGAGGATTGGACGCTGACGCTGACGAAGACATGGTCGTTCAGCCTGCCGAACAAGGAGAAGCGACGGCGACGGCGACAACGACAACGAGCCTCTCACGCAGCGAGGACGAAACAAAAATGATACCACGCTCCGTTTCCCTCCTCCTTTCGGGCAGCTTTAGCTCGGCTGCCTTACTCAACTCTTCTCCTACCTCGACCAACCATTGAGCTTCCCTTGACAAACTCCTCAATGGAGTCGAATCTTCCTGATACTGGCCTCCTGCATTTTTCAACGACAAGCACGTAGCCAATACCCCTTCTCTCTTCACCACCACTTCCCTTGTCGACAATGGCATCTCCAACGCCAGCAACCCCCCCGTCTTTTACCTTCCCAGCACATCGAATAATCACGACGACGACGACGGCGACATGGTAATGCAATCTGTTTCCATTACCACTGTCTCTGGCGGATCCATTCGGGAGTTTCGACACCTCCGATGCCGACGACTCTAGGATCTCCACCTCTACTATAACGATATCTTCTGTCTCTTCGATCAAGTGTACATTCAAATCAATATCAGCACCCAACAAACTTCAAGCTAGTAAAGCTTGTTCTACCACTCCCCGTCCCCTGTACGCACCACGACAAGCAGTGCGGAAGGTCCAGTATCTGCTTCTGTCACCTCTGTGCTGACTTGTGACCAGTTGGTCAAATGCGAATATTAGCGTTCCCCCTGTCTCCGGGAACTCTACCTACTTTCTTCACCTCAAATCTGCTAGTGCCGCCTTCAAAGTTGGGAGAGGAACTGCAGCGACCACGAATAATCTCAACAACGTTCCTAGTGGTCGGAAAGCCGAATGTTCGAACTGCGGTGCTACTCGTACGCCGATTTGGAGGAGAGGATTGGACGATGACAATGCGGGTATGTTTATAATTCCGGTTGTGGTCTTTATATACGGCTCAGGTACTGATCAATTTTGTCGGTTGCATAGACTGTCGCCGTCGCCTGGACCTACTTTCAGAGAAACCAGCCCTGGGATCTCCTTCAGTAATAACGACATTCCTAATCCAAATACAGGTCCGATCTTCGCACCGGTTCGTCTACAGCCTCGAACAATATCTACGACTATTCAACTGGAAATATGTCGGACAAACACATGGACTTGGAGTACCCGCCTCCGAATACTCGAAGCGAGCTGATGGGTGCGCTCGGAGGGGAGAGCGGGAATGGCAATGCCAGTCCCGGTTCCCAACATGGATTCTTTGATAATGGGAACACTTCTGCTCCTGCCACTTCTAGCGGTGGGGGCAACATCGGTTCTTCGTTCTATAGCAACATCTTATCCAGTTCCCTTGCCCTTACCATCCCAACCATCTTTCGCAGTACTCCTCGTACTCCTAGTAGAGCACGACTCCCTTTTGTCGCCGGGTTCTGCATCCGAGCCTCCGAGTACTGCGGTCTCACTCAGCTCGTTCGCTGGCAGCTATGGACCGTCTTCTCGTTCACACTCGCGGCAAAGCTTGATTGTCGATTGGATCCATGTCTTCTATTTCGGCCATCGCGAGCAAATTCCCCTTCAGTAATGTTTTCAACCATATCTCCAAGCTTAATGTTAATGCGGTGAGCTCTGGGATGGATGGAGGTCCGAACGCGTTTTGGCATCCTCCGATGATTGATGATGTCACTTTCGTCGAGTTCGCCCATGGCTCCTCGTCCAATCCTTCCTCTACTCTTCCGCTGCTGCATCATTTGTATAACATGGGAGTGCACCCGTCGATGCCACCACAACCACCACCATCAACAGTAACAGCCAGAGACTTCTCATCACGAAGATGAGGTGCTGTTTTCGACGTACTTACATCCTCCGATGAGTTTGCCGATGCTTTGTCGCCTGGATTGAGGACTGTAAGCAGTGACCGTGGTTCCAGGTCGGCAGGGAAAGGGAAAGGGAGCGAGACTAGGCGGGATCATCGGGATCTAGGACGGGTAGCTATCAGGAGTACGGGGTGGATATGAGGATCTACTGAAGGGAGGACGGTATTCACAACGTTCGCACCCCGAGTCTCTAACGTCTAGTCGTCTCCGACGGGAATATTTCCTCAAGAAACTATTCGAACCCCTTCGTTTGGCCATCGGTCTCGGATGACCGCACTCTACATTCTGTCAATGCGGATTCCTCTTCGCTTTGGCAGGTCCATATTCCATCAAGCTCGCTCCGCACTCCCGGTCCTTGTGTTGACACGTTCGTCAGCATCTGCACCGCTTCCTTCCAAGTTCTATTCATCCCACCATCATATCAGCATTTTAACTTTTTTGCCCTTCGCCTTAGTACCGAGTACTCTTCGCTGGATCCATCCTCCTGAGAACACCCGAGGACAAAGGAGAACCGAAAGATAGAGCCTCCAGTACGGCGGTTAGAGCTTTGCCTCTTGTTTTTTCCGATTCTTATCCTCTTCCATCGAACTCTTCAGAGGTAGGTTCCTTCGCATTGTATTGCATTTATTCGCGCGTTGATATTGATGTTCTCTTTTCCCGTTTCTTCGTATCCCTTTTGTCCATAGACTCTCTCCCAGTGCACGGCAGGTCACGGTCTTGGAAGTACATAGCAACTACGGTGAATGCCCAGCTCTGCAAGTGACGCTGACGGCTTCATCCTTCCTCGACAATGGAGTTGACTCTCCCAATCTTGGTCTTCTTCATCAGGAACATAAATAACACCCCTACTCTCTTCAGCACCAATTCTTGCCCCAAAGCCATCAAATCTCGTGTCCTAACACCTCGAACAATTACGACAACGACGGCGTGAAATACATACCCATCACACTTTCTATGGCAATAACATTGGCGGTACCTCTGGAGCTCCCTTCGGGGCAGTTTCAACACCTATGATGCGGGCGACTCCAGCGCGAGCGATGAGGAGAGTTCGTCGATTTTATCTCTAAATATCAAGCTCTACCACTCCCCGTCCGAATTTTACTAGCACGTAATTCTGTCACTTCGACTTTGATCACTTAGTCAACCCAGGCTCTAGGAACACCACCCCGACTCCCTTTACCTCCAAACCACTGCTCAGATCGGCCGTTGCCTCCTTCAAAGCTGGGAGAGAGGAATTGTACCAACCAAATCGCACCCGGTGATTGCGGAGCCAACCCCAAGATTTTGTTTAGCAACCACGCGTGGGCAGATCCGATACTTGTTTTTTTCTACCGCTCCAAAACAGCATCTCGGCTTCGAAGTTCCAGCGTGTACGTCTACCCTCGCGTAAAATGGAGGATTTTCATGCCGACTAGCGTTCTCCCAACATCTGTTCTTCACGCAGCTTACTTCAATTGGAAATTGCACCCGAGCTCATGAGTGCTAGTGAAGACGACGAAACGAACATATCAATATTCTGTCAGTTCGCTTGCTTTCGATCGCGGGAAAGACCTCGGTTAGGCATTGCATAATGAGGTGAGGCCGCTTCCTACCCTTGAAACCCCCAGGTATACTGACAAGTCGATGTAGCAACTCAGCGGATGCTTGGCGTCTGTGACGCGTCAGTCAGGCACGTGATATTGCTCATCGAAGTTGCCGGCGGGTTCATGTCAGCATCAATTATGTAAATAAAAAGAACAAGAAAAAAAAACCGCGTTCAACGGTGATCGTCCCAGGTGCCACTTCCCCCCTACAACGATATGTCTAGCTTTTTTCAAAGAAGCAAGAGCGGCGGCGGCCTCCAAACATCCCCAACACAACTGGGACCACGAAGAGTTTGTTCTCGACTAAAAGCTCAATTAAATCAAGGATAGGATCCGTTTCCCCGGACCCAGAGGACGCACCTAGGCCTTCGACAACTCGAATCCAGACAGAGCCTGCACCGGGAACAAAAGTGGGCCTAATTCACGAGTATGATGAGAAGCAGAAAGAGTTTATGAGGAGTGTCGAAGAGGTATGTTAAAATCTTTATAGTCGTTTGCAGGACTGCCCCCGCTCTGATAATAAACCGAGGTTGTTTTAGTATGCTTGGTCAATATCCCTCGCTCCGACTGATCCCTATGCAAAATGGGAACAGCGGTGGCACACTAGTATTCACGGGTCTCTAAATGGAATGTCAACGACGCGAAGAATAGAATGAAGAATACTATGGAGTGGCAGAGGGAGTTTAAGCCTGAGCTCATCGTTCCGGACGAGGTGAAGATTGAGGACGAGTCTGGAAAGATGTACGTTTGTTTTTTTTCTTTGTCAACAGTCAACGCGTCTGATTGTCTCTACGTCCAGTCTCAATAACGGCTTTGACAATGACGGTCGGCCTATCATATACATGCGTCCAAGACGGCAAAACACAGAAACTAGTCCAAGACAGCTATGGCACTTGGTTTTTGTCAGTCTATTCATCCTTGTGAGATTTATCTGCAGTGATTCTAACGCGTCGGCCCTATTTCTCTTTCACATTATATTAGAGGACGCGCCAAAGATCTCATGCCTCCCGGACAGGAATCTCTTGTGATCATTGTCGATTACAAGACTACGGCGCTCCGAATCAATCCTCCCATATCTGCAGCAAACAAAGTACGTGTAAACCAAGCTTTCATTGCTGTCTTCTCGGGATTGACGCGTTCATTCAGGTCCTCACGATCCTCCAGCAATTCTACGTCGAAACTCTCGGTCGTGCCATTGTCACAAATCAAAAACCTTCCTCTCTTGCTCAGCTTCTTCTACAAAGGAATTTCACCCGTTCTTGGACCCTGTAACACGAGACAAGGTTCGTTGCGGCTTCTAAAACGGGCTTTATACCTTGAAATCTCACACTTCTCCATGACCAGATGCGTTCAACCCCAACTTGGTGGAGCTTATTCCTGCTACTCAACTAGCAACGGAATTCGGCGGGGAATACCAGTTTGAGTTTGATCGTGAGAGTCATTAGAAGCAGGTTGTTGAGTCTTTTTTTGCCTTTCTAGGCGCATGATCATGCTGACCGAAACCCACCTATTCTACAGAGTTTGTGATATCGCACCAGATGACTCGTGCTCTGAACTCAATGGGGAGGGCTTGGGAAAAGTCGAGCCGAAAGAAGGGGCCATAAAGGGAGAAACAGAATCAGTTTCTTTTGGCTGTTTTGTTTTTTTATTTAGTTTTACGAACGACGCCGCCATGGACTCATTCCCTCTAAATCGCACGATAAACCATGTAATCAAAACTAGATACTTGTGTGAATTTGCTATTTTTCCAATGGCCGTCGTCCGCACATCATTTCAGCCTGTCAGTTTCAATTTGGTCAGATGGGTCGGTTCAAATGCAGGTCGCCACGGTACCATTGGCTGGATAGCGCCCGGTGAGTATTCTTCTCAAGTTCTTATACCAGCAGCGCTCATCTTTGCTGTATCAGAAATTCAGTTCGGCCATTCCTACAAACCCATGTTAGCTGATCTGTACTCTTGTGGAGCTGTGTTCGTTGAAATGGGAAACACTGCATCTGAGGTGGTGTGGTTGAAGAGTTGCGCAAGTTTGGGCTGCTCCTCCAGAACCATAATCCCTCCCTTCCGCCATAGCTCGATGCCTATGTTCGCGACTGACTTGCATGAGCTTCTATGCTGTTAATCCCCTCCTTTTATTCCTTTTTTGAAAGTACTTTTAAAACACTTTGTATTATTGTTTTAAAAATACTACTTTCCCTAGTACGTAGTAGTACTACGTGTCACTGAAATATGTGTCACTGAAGTACGTGTCACTGAATGACTGTATTGATTTGGGCGCCCTGAACATTTAAAAGAGTCCGAAAGAATTGCCAAGACAATTAAAGAGACCTGAAAGACCGATGAAAGACAGATGAAAGACACGTGAGGTAGAATGCAAGACAGGCGAGGTAGTCGAAAAAGATTCAAATAGAAAATAAAAGGTTACAAAGCTTTGCAGGGCTCCTGGGATTTGGTGCAAATCCTGGGTTGCTAGATTGCTCTGGAGCTTTAGGGGATCCTCAGGAAGTCTGATCATGCAGGCAAATTCCAGGCTTCTATTAGTTCCTCCTGGACAGGGGTATTTTTAGAGATGAAGGTGTTCGACCACCTTCTGCTTTTCTCGACCCCGACTACTCCAAAGCCGGAATCGCTGACTATCTCTTCCCAACATTGAAAACGACTTCGCCGTCTCCAAAGTCTTCAGCAAACAATTTTCCTACGACAACGTATCCACAAGCTCTCGTCAAGTGGTACAAGCCCGCCATCGCGTCTAACGATTTTTCGTACGCGGAGGCCTCTGATCTTTTCATCGCTGTGAAACGCGTTCAAGCCGCATTTTCTGACGCCTACTATCAACGTCGGACTAACGATGAGGACGAACAGCTGGTATTGCTGGAGGCTGGACTCGAAGATGCTCGTCCAGCTCTGGTAAGTTAATTTTTATTTTCATCTTTCGTTTAATTTTCACTAAAATGTCATTCTTACAGACTTATTTGTCCGATTTCTGGGGTAATGTTCGGAATTGCCCGCTTTTTGCGATGATCACTCGTGGCTTCGTCCACCAAATGATCGTCGACATATCTAGCTTCTTGACCACTGAGGAGAAGGTCAACCTCTTAAAAGGTTGGGGAATTCCCGAGACTGAGCTCGACCACCTCCAGGTGACTCTTTTCTCTTCTTCTTTTCGATTTTCTCCTAGTCTAACTATCTTCCAATAGGACTATTACAGTCTCAGCAAGCAGAAATTCGAGGTTTTCCCGCCCATGCCTCTAAATCCTTTCGATCTCGAGGGGGCTTGTCTTATTTCGCTGCTCGACAACCCTTCGTCCTGGTTCATCTTTCCCGGCCAAGACCGTCTGGACTATGCTCCAGAATCTACCAAACCCGACGAGCGGAATGAGGAGGTGGAGGGCCCTGATGACGACGAGGTTGAAGTCGAGAAGGAGGCAAGAGCGCCAGTCCAGAAGTTGGACATCGCGTTCTTCGAGTAAGTCTAGCTTCCTCTTTCATGTATTCTAGTCATTCCCTGACCAATGTTTGTTTTACAGTCTGTAGGCAAGCCGGCTGTTCGATACAGCACTTCGGGTCACGCCAAACGCCCCGCTTCCCCTTCTAGTGAGGATAGCGACAGCTCAACTGAGGTTCGAAAGAAACCGGGTAAGTTTCCTTTCAATTATAATCATCCTATGCAGGCTAACTTCGTTTTCTTTAGCCAAACGCCAGAAACCTTTCGTTTCTATGGATGACGACGTGCCGTTGTCCAGAGTCGTAAAGTCGACTGCGAAGGCATCATGACGGTCGAAGGGTCGGGGGGTCGCGGTCCGAAGGCAATCGTCGACGGTCCGAAGGTAAGTTCTTCATCATTTATCTTTCTTTTGTTAGACTAACAGTTCTTTTCTTCCTAGGCTAATTCTGCGGCGACTAGGACCGTCATTCGTCCTTTGCAGAGGGCCGATCGTATTCGACCCGTTCCTCCAAGGAACAAAACTTCGGTGGCTGCATCCGCGCCTTCTACATCCAAGTCCTCTTCCAAGGGGAAAGGGAAAGGTAAGGCTAACAAGGCCACTTCGGGCTCTGGTGCCAAACAAGAGTACCACCCAAAATCCAAGTTTATCAAGGACGTGGAGGGTGTCTCCGTTGTCGGCGACTTCCTCGCATCCGACTCCTTCGTTCCGGAGGAGACGGATCTTCTGGGTTCTCGGACCCAATATACGGTGAGTCTAGCTTCGATAAAACGAATTCTATTCGCTAACAATGTTTCGTTCTTTTTAGACTGGCCCCGACATGCTCCTGCGTATGCCGCACTTCCAAATCGACAAGTCTTTAATGGCTTTAGGAGGCATCGTCGGCCGCAATGGCTTCAATATGTCCGTTGGGGACATCCAGAGGCTAGCGTTCCCTCTTCCGAAGGTACGTCTGACTCTTTCTAATCATTATTTTCTTTTTCTTATCGTCTCTTTTGTTAGCCCGCGCGTATGGAGAACGGCGACCAACTCGGGTTCTGTCTCGAGTGCGTTCGAGCTGGGAAGGACGACTGCGACTACCAGCGTCCTCAATCCCGGTGCCGGAACTGTCAGACCCTCAAGCTTCAATGTTCCAAAACGTTGGACCTTGAAAAAGGTTTGGACGTCATGAACGTGACTTTGGCTCACTTCCGGAACGCTCCCGAAAGTAAGTTTCTTTCTTTATATCATCTTTTTATTACTGATCATTCTTTCCAGATGCCCAGGCTCGTTTCCGAGTCGCCCAGGATCTTCGTCAAGCACTCGATCTAGTTGTGGAGGGGTACACTGCCCAGAGAAAGCTCATCGGCTTTCTTTCCGGCCAGTTCCTCGAAGCGTTTAACGAGTTCAAGGCTACGATGGACGATCCTTTGATCGTCCTGAAGAGTCTAGCTTATAGTCCGGAAGACCCGGTGGCTCGTTTCTCATACGACCAATTCGCGCTGCTGGCCACCCTCTTCAAGTGGAACAGCAAATTAAACTTCTCCGAGGTCGACACCGGCGACAAGACCTTGCTCAAATGGCTCGAGCACGTCAAGTTCCTCGCTTCGGAGCCTCTCTCGACCGCGTCTACCTCTGGTGGACTTTCGAAAACCATCGTCGACTTGTTCCCTTCCGACGAACGCTCTGGGGACATCGAAATGGATGCGCAGGACGACGACGGGGAGGGGGAGGACGAGCTGGCTGAGGGCCTAGCTACCTCCGTTCCTATCGTTGGATCGGAGGCCAGTCTAGCTGGCAGTCCTTCGTCGTAGGTTTATAAATTTTTAGCTCTCGCTTGTGTCGGGGTGTATCCATCGTTGGATACGCCCGTATTTTCTTTTTATTTTGTTTTTCTGCACTCTGCTCTTGGACTCTACATCTGTTGTTCTAGTAATACGTACTAGACTCTTTTGTAGAGTATAATCTTTCTTGCTCGCAACTGGTAACTCGTACTCGAGTTGCCAAAAATATAATCATCTTCTTGGATCATACTGTGCGAATTTAAGATAGACCAACATTTCCGTAAGAAACGTCTTGAGTATAACGATCCGATACTCGGTCTATCCTAGATCTGAGTGATCTGAGTTAATCTCTCAAATGTAGATCTCAAATCGTAGCAGGTACGGTCTTTCTAGAGTCAAAGCTGAGGATTTATCCATCGCTTATCATTTTTCAACATGTGAAACTCCAATTTTATGGAATTTTTTAGCCCGAGTTGTCAGCTAACAAGTTAGACTGCTATGCATGCGGAGTACCGAAGTTGGATCATGTATCTGACTGGTATCACTAAGGTCATAAGAGTGATCCATGCTCGTCTAACTAAAGACGGCTCAGAGGAACTTGGCCCCCACTCTTACGAGTTGGTAGACCCACCTTATATCCACCAAGGACCTTTTAACGAGCTAGCACCTTGCTTCGTACCAAGGGCATGATGACTTACTAATGCAACACCGATGAACGGAACTTACTCCAGTGGTTTCGTATTGGCCTATGGATGCAGTCGTACTTTATGCGAACATGATAATAACCTGTTAACTCGGACAAGAGTTATACAGTATACGCCTATATGATGCTTTACTATGGAGAGTCTTGACTACGAGCTAGACTACTCAAATAATGAACGATCTCGCACTAGAGGTTGAGACGAACACTTGGAAGGAGTCAGACACAAGTCAGACTACCGTTCCGGAACTCGATGATTTTGAAACACTTAGATCAGAATAGATCTACCCGGATGCTGGATAAAGTGGAGTGCCGAATGGATATTTGAAGTTCAACCGACGATTGGAAGACTTGGATAAAAGATTGGAACGAGTTAGCCTTGCGATCGGTCCGCCCCATATGCTCATCCGCCAATTACCAATCGAACTATCGGACGAAATACAGCTAGTCCCTACGTTGGAGGCTTTGGAAGAATAGGTTTAGGAAATCCCCGAGTATTTCAGGAGATTCGAGTCGTTTCATCATTTTCTGGGATCTTGGACCTTTACCGAATATTTGTTATTTCTTTTCACATATATACCTTACCTTAGCTAGTTAGACAACAGATAACACCCCGCGGACGAATTCACACCTTTTCCCGAGACTTGTATCTCACCCCATATATCCGAGCATAAGTCCCCGTGTGGCACTCAAACCCTATACCAGAGCAATAAGTCCCTGTGAGGCACTCGAAACTATATACCAGAGATAAGTCCCTGTGAGGCACTCGAATCGCTCAGTTCTACCGGAGTGGGTGTCTGAGACGTGCGAAACAGAGAGAAAACTCCTGTGTAGCCATCTTATTCCGAAGAGGATAAAGATAGATAAGTTAGACACGGTTGATTGCCCTAGCTCCCGTTGTCCTTGTCGAAAGAAGTTCTATAAACGAGCCCAGGAAAGGTTGTGGTGAACTATCCTGTGTATATACCAAAGAAATAAGCCTAGCCTAGCTTCGAGGTCGATTGCCCTAGCTCCCTCGTTCTAGTTTGATTGAAATACGCCTCGTTGGGTCGATTGCCCTAGCTCCCCTTCGTTGTAAAACACCCCACCTATAAAATCCATACAAGGTCGATTGCCCTAGCTCCCTTGCTCCTGGTACTAGTTAGACACGGTCGATTGCCCTAGCTCCCGTTGTCCCTAGTGTTTGAGAAAGAAGTTTGAAGTACATACGAGGTCGATTGCCCTAGCTCCTTCGTCACTGTTGTAATAACATATAGTCTAGCTCAAGACGGTCGATTGCCCTAGCTCCCGTTCTCACTAGCACCAAAGAAAGAAGTCAGCCCACATCTATAAAACTATAAAACATAAAACGCAGTTGAGCCCTAGCTCCTGTAAAAGAAATATAAAAAGCTAAAGAACCCGCGGAACCTTTGACAACGCACCCTCGCACCCTTTTATAAATATTTGATACGGCGGTACCATACGAACAAGTCTAACTAAGATTAGTCTTTGTTTTGTTTTGGTTGTGGTTTAGTGTAGATCACGCACACTGCGCATTAGCGACATTTCTCAGATGATGAATGATCTTGACAGGGATGGTAAAGGGCTCCTGGACGCTCAAAATTATCAGTTGTGGAACGGTAGGAGGCCGCAGCCAAAGTTTGTTCGCCGAAGGGCTGAGAAGAGAAGCGAGCGAAAGGTCAAGAAGGGGCTTCCCATTTCTCTTTATCATTGTAGCTACCTTGCACGGCTAGCTGATCCTGTCAGGGAGAAACTTGAAATTCCGGAGATGGATCTACCTTACTTTGATCAGTGGGCTTTGGCAATTCAGGAAAACTCTGACTCGGAAGATGATAATATGGCAACTCAGGGTTGAGTCTCTGGTGAGCCTCTTTTTGGTAGCTTATCACATTTTACTCACTCTAGTTTCAGCAGACGTCTTGTAGCTATCAGGGATACCTAAATGTAGTGGTCCTACTGGTACATGTATGAAAGTCTGTTTGTTGTTCGAAGTATTCGTCCCGACGCTAAACGCAGCTGCGTCGCTGCTTCGACGCAGCTGCGTTCTTTCAATTCACCGGAAAGTTCAAGTTTCATCAAAGTTTCTATTGCTCACAAAAGGTTAAATGAGATGTAATATATCTATCCGTGTTTTTATTCGTCTGAGACTCTCCATTTTGGTCGTTTTTTTTGCCCAATGATAGAGTAGATCAAATTTTGAACGTTGGAAAATGCCATGTAAAACATTATGATTCCGCTTTCCTTTCCGCTAACTGAATAGTTATACCTATAACCTATCTTTTATTCCACTTGAAACCCGGCTGGAAACCATAGCTTTCAGATGTATAGGAACAGTCAATTTTATTAGTTCTTTCAGACGTTGTGATATCTAAGTATAAACCTAAAGTTTTTGAGTGGAAACCCGCTCGACGGAAATTTTTCTAAATCCCGTGTGTGATCTATAAGTTCATGGAAGGAAGGACTTGAAATCACGTGTTCATGTGGTGTGGAGCGGAATGAGAAAAGAAGCGTCACAGTGGATCATATCCGCTTTCGTGCAAAACTGCCTTATATGGGGGAAAAAACGTGACAAAAGTAACGTGTGAAAATCCAAACGCCCCGACAAGGACGATCCTACACTAACGTTCCGGACTTGTAACTTGTTAATCTACACTTTTTTGTCTACCTGCACCAGGTTCAACTTTCCTTTCTGGTACATAAAAAATTCTTCAGAGTCAAATTTTGGATCCAATACCTCTGTAGAGTATGCTCAATTTAGCCTTGCTACATTTTACCCTTGGTCACTGGTCACTGAAAGCTGTGACAAATAATATGGCTGTTTGTAGGCGCCTCCTATAAAAAAACAAAAAAAATTTCCTCAGTCACACCGCGAAACCCTGAAAGTGGGACAACAACAACTGATGGAATTATATAAATAATTTGGGTGCAGCTACTAGTGGTACTCATACAGGTGAGAAGTTGAGAAGAGTCTATGATATAAGTTCCAAGTTCAAAAAAGAAGATCAGCGGTAATTTGTTCTGAATTTGGTGATTGGCTGTGGAAAACAGAAAGAAAGTTGGTCAGAAATGATGAGAACAGAAAGGATGAAAATGAAAATGGAGACACACCTTGGATAGCTTTTGTATAAGCTGCCGGAAATGAGGTTTCTTTGTGGGGGGCATAGGAGGCAAGGTAAAGGCTGTCTCAAACTCAGACTCAGCATCAGTGATGATTGATGCACTGGGTTGAGTGTAACAAGAGGTCCAATTGGGCCCATGAGCAGTAAAGGTGCCCCAGTCTAAAATTGCCGGATCATATTCCTGGGATATGACCCAGGCTAGGGGCGGAATACTGAGGACAGAACGATATTCAGGAGGGATCCACAAAATGAGAGATTCATTATTGGGGTCAACAAGCCATCCATTTTGTTGCAATTCCAGCATGGGAAAATATTTGGAAATGGCAAATAGTGTGGATTTGAGTGGATGTAATATTATGTGGCTGGCTGTAGATGTAACCTCATCCATATGCCTTTGGGAAGGTTTCCCTGCAGCAGTGCCACTGTCTGCATTCCATATTCTTACTGAGGTGTCACCAGATCCAGAGACAATCCTGGTTCCATCTGGAGAAAATGCAACAGAGCTAATGGAGCTTGTATGCCCTTGGAGAGGCTTCCCTACAGCAGTGCCACTGTCTGCATTCCAGATTCTTACTGACATGTCATCAGATCCAGAGACAATCCTGGTTCCATCTGGAGAAAATGACACAGAGCGAACCCAATCTGTATGCCCTTGGAGAGGCTTCCCTACAGCAGTGCCACTGTCTGCATTCCAGATTCTGACTGTGGTGTCACCAGATCCGGAGACAATCCTGGTTCCATCTGGAGAAAATGCAACAGAGCAAACCGATTGTGTATGCCCTTGGAGAGGCTTCCCTACAGCAGTGCCACTGTCTGCATTCCATATTCTTACTGTGTTGTCATCAGATCCAGACACAATCCTGGTTCCATCTGGAGAAAATGCAACAGAGCAAACCCAGCCTGTATGCCCTTGGAAAGGCTTCTCTACAGCAGTGCCACTGTCTGCATTCCATATTCTTACTGTGGTGTCACCAGATCCGGAGACAATCCTGGTTCCATCTGGGGAAAATGCAACAGAGCAAACCGATTCTGTATGCTCTTGGAGAGGCTTCCCTACAGCAGTGCCACTGGCTGCATTCCAAATTCTTACTGAGTTGTCATCAGATCCAGACACAATCCTGGTTCCATCTGGAGAAAATGCAACAGAGCGAACCCAGTCTGTATGCCCTTGGAGAGGCTCCCCTACAGCAGTGCCACTGTCTGCATTCCATATTCTTACTGTGGTGTCCCAAGATCCAGAGACAATCCTAGTTCCATCTGGAGAAAATGCCACAGAAAAAACCAGGCTTGTATGCCCTTGGAGAGGCTTCTCTACAGCAGTGCCACTGTCTGCATTCCATATTCTTACTGAATTGTCACCAGATCCAGGAAAATATTTGGAAATGGCAGATGGTGTGGATGTGAGTGGATGTAATATCATGTGGTTGGCTGTGGATGTAACCTCATCCGTATGACTTTGGAGAGGCTTCCCTACAGCAGTGCCACTGTCTGCATTCCATATTCTGACTGACTTGTCTTGTGATCCAGAGACAATCCTGGTTCCATCTGGAGAAAATGCAACAGAGCTAACCAAGTTTGTATGCCCTTGGAGAGGCTTCCCTACAGCAGTGCCAATGTGTGCATTCCATATTCTTACTGTGGTGTCACCAGATCCAGAGACAATCCTGGTTCCATCTGGAGAAAATGCAACAGAGCGAACCCAGTTTGTATGCCCTTGGAGAGGCTTCCCTACAGCAGTGCCACTGTCTGCATTCCATATTCTTACTGAGTTGTCATCAGATACAGACACAATCCTGGTTCCATCTGGGGAAAATGCCATAGATCGAACCCTGGCCATATACCTTTGGAGAGGCTTCCATACAGCAGTGCCACCGTCTGCATTCCATATTCTTACTGAGTTGTCATCAGATCCAGACACAATCCTAGTTCCATCTGGAGAAAATGCAACAGAGAAAACCCCGTCTGTATGCCCTTGGAGAGGCTTCCCTACAGCAGTGCCACTGTCTGCATTCCATATTCTTACTGAGTTGTCATCAGATCCAGACACAATCCTGGTTCCATCTGGGGAAAATGCAACAGAGCGAACCCAGTCTGTATGCCCTTGGAGAGGTTTCCCTACAGCAGTGCCACTGTCTGCATTCCATATTCTTACTGTGGTGTCACCAGATCCGGAGACAATCCTGGTTCCATCTGGGGAAAATGCAACAGAGCAAACCGATTCTGTATGCCCTTGGAGAGGCTTCCCTACAGCAGTGCCATCTTCTCCATTCCATATTCTTACTGTGTTGTCCCAAGATCCAGAGACAATTCTGGTTCCATCTGGAGAAAACGCAACAGAGCTTACCCAGTGTGTATGCCCTTGGAAAGGCGTCCCTACCGCAGTGCCGTTTTCTGCATTCCATATTCTTACTGACTTGTCCCCAGATCCAGAGACAATCCTGGTTCCATCTGGTGAAAATGCAACAGATGTAACCCCATTTTTATGCCCAGAAAGTGAAACCTCCAATGCAGGCCATATTGCTTGATGGCCTTGCACGAAATTTGCAGGACTTGCAAACTGCTTCAAGAATAGTTCTTGCAAGAGTGATGTAGTTGGTAAAAATGTAATCCCAGATATATACAAATGAGGTGTTGACTCAGTTATTATCCGTCCAAATATGTGTCCAAATTTCTTGATTTCCCATGCAATTGTTTCTAGAATTCTTGTAGCTGTTCCTGCATTCTGAATGACATGTAAGCCTGGGACCTTGTCCAAAAACCTCATACTTACTCTGGAACTCCCCAACCACTGCAGAGTGTTGTCCATACTTTGTGATACTACATCAACTTTGCTCCGAATTCCCAAAACCTCAACCCAAAAAATAACTGCTCTTAGCATAAATTCTTTCACGCTATTCAACACTTTTATACCATATTCCGCCCCCACTAGATGATAGCTCCAAAACAAACATGCATACATCAGTCCCTCCTTTGTTTCCAATGCTTCCATATCCTTCACATTTATCATTTGGTGATTGAACAAATATGATGATTTTAGATTGCACATGTTAAAATGCAGCTCTTTGCTCATTAGCTTCAGTGTTCCAGTAGCCATAATCATATGTCCATCTGTTAAATCAACATAGAATATATTGCTCCTATTTTCATCCAGCAGGAAGTCACGAATAGATGTGTGCATTGGTCTGATGGGAGTATTTGAATCATTTACCCCAGTGAAAAGCGACCCAAGCCAAGAGATTACTACATCAACTCCCTGATCATCATCTGGGAGTTCTCCTTCCTGATGGCCAGATGCCTTTTGAAGGCCTTGTATTGCATGCTTTGACAATGGCTCAAATGCTGCTAAAATTTGGCCCATTGTATTTTTATATTTTCTCATTGCATCAACGTTCTCAACCTTTAAGACTTCACTCAACACAGCATGATAGAGTTGGTCAAGAATATTGATATCTCCATTATGATCTCCTTCAGTAGATGCTATGAAATTTTCATATCTCTTCCAAATATTAATTCCGGGTTTATTTTCCTGATGTAAAGCCTTGCATAATGTTGAAGCCCACTGAAAGTGCCCTTCCGACTTTTCTCCTATGGTTTTACAATGACTGTGATCAAGACTCCCCTCGTCAATGAATTTCTGCATCTTATAAACCACATATGCATCAATGTCATCCCTGGTATGCTCAAGAGTACTCATATTTTGAACCATCATTTGGCTATAGCTATACTTTGCATAAATGGCTGTAATATCCTTTTCCGGCCTAGATGTCACTAGAACTCGAAATTTGCCTGGAAGCTCCTGTATCCCCTTTAGCAAAATGGAAATAAAGGTCTCTCTCTCTCCATCTGAGACTTGGGGACCACTTTCATCCAATGCATCCACAACAATTACAACTAGCCTAGAACTACCAACTTTTTGAGCAGGCATGTGAATCAAATTCAGCCATTGATCATCAAGGCTGGGACTATCCAAAATAAATGGATCTTTATCCAAAAGCCTCTGCAGGCTATCTTTGAACTCTGGTATATACAGGGCCAGACTGAAGGCAATAGTACAAATTGCCTTAGCTGGATTACGCTCCATTGCAAAGGTGCGATCAAAATGGAAGAATGCTCCAAGGCAATTTTCTTCCTTGCACAGCTGGCCAACGGAATGACCAATTGCAGATTTTCCGGTTCCTGCGGGACCATGGATAAAAAAGGCTTTAGCAGCATCGGGTTCATGGATCCAATCCATAATCTTTTGAATAATTTTTTCGCGAGTACCTTTCAAGCAGGCTTTATCCCGGTTGATATGAGCTTTCAAATCGGGATTGAGCATTTTCATGAGCATGTCCTCTAAAAATAACATGTTCAGTGTGTCATTACCAAATATATCTCAATTGCATAGCTCAAACTTACTGCTGGATTTGGCTGGTTGAATGTTGTTCACAGTAGTGTTCTGGTCACCTCCAATAGCGGTAAAGTGTGAACCATGGATTTCATCAATTTGAGCTTTTTCAAACATGTTTGCCATGATGGTGGTGGTTGCAGGTCAAGAAGCGATTGTCACACTGTCACCATGATCCATCAGTCAACTTTGAGTATACAATTGAGTCGTGATTCTCGCACATGAACCTGTCAGCTGCTTCAGCTTATAATTATAATTTAATATCTGAGTTGATGCCCCGCGTCATGTGGAGATTCTCATTCATTCAAAGATTTCAATTCAGTTTCACACTTCTGGTGTTCGGGACTCGGAGCCTGCCAAGGAACACTTTGACTCATGAAGGCATTACCGTATCAGGAACAATATTCCGACCATTCTGTAAAAGTTTACAGTCTCGTGTGATTTTGCCGGAACTTATATACGTCAGAACAAATAAAAGAAGGGTGTGTAGACGTTAGTGATGTGCAAGGCCACCTAATATGACCAATTGATGCGGGCTATATAAAGGTTTGATGTACTCATCAAACCTTTATATACAAAGGCTTAGGCGTTGTTCCTAGCAGTTTGATGAAGTCCGGGGGGTCCCTTCATCAGACATACTGTACTCTGGCCGTGGCTTCTTTCCCTCCAGTATATAACTTTATAATTGACTTAATAGACCCAATAAACAGATAAAAAACAAGATAAATGTCTGATATATACGAGGACAAGAGGGACAAGATTATACTAATAGATACTGATACAAAAACAGGCTATACGTCGGGATCCAGCTCATCGACCCCGTCAGACTCTGAGCCATCCTCCTCCTCAGAACGGTCTCCCTTGCTCCTGCTGACCATAGCATCACTATACCAACCATCCCCCCAAATACCTGACCGTTCAGCGAATTCATCCATCTCCCCCTGTATCTCTATCCTAGGAAGATCAAGAGATTCGCCGCGACCATGGATCAGGTCCTGCTCCTCATCACTACTGACCACTCGCCGCCCGTACCTTCCCCTTCTTCGGATCCGTGGCCCCTCGTTATCATCTTGCTGGGTATCACTTTCCGATGCGGTATCGTCCTCCCTAGCCCTTCTGTTGACTCTCCCTGTGCTACCTGAGATCATTTTTCTTCGTCGTTTGTTCGATGGAGCACCTTCCCCACCGTCCGTTTGTTTTGTTTTCCGTTTTCGCCCCCGACGGTCTTGCTGTTCTGGAAGCCGTAAAATACCTGAGGCGAGTTTGTCCTCAATCTGTTTTTTTACCCTACGGTGTTCCCTAGAATCCAGCTTAACCCATTTGCACTCCTTGTTCATGAGACAATGGTATAGCTTGGTGGTGTGAGCGCTGTTGAGCTTGTAGGGGCTCTGGAACTGAACCTCTTTGGGCCAACCCTGGAGTCTGACACCGTACTCTTTCACAATGAGTACTTCGTAATGATCATACTCCATGGCCAACAGTGCGGTTTGAGTCAGGTTACCTGGTGAAAATGACCGTTAGATGGAAAGGATTAAAAACATAGACCATACATACGAAGCCCCTGTAATACCATCCTCACAATTTCCTTTTTCATCTTTTTCGCTGCTAAACCATTGACCATCCGTCCAGCTGCCGTATACATGAAATAGCCCTCTGCTGCCTCCACAAAGTCGCAGCCGGACATGTTGAATTTTGCCTCAAGAAAGGCTTCGATGGGTCCGTTACCAAAAAACTGCCGAGTTACGGTCTGACCGGGCTTGGATGCACAGATCATTCCAAATGTGGCAGCACTTGTACGTTTGGAAAGATTTTGCGCCTAAGCAAGAGCGTCAGGAATTAATGCTCTACCACAAACAAATATCATACCTCAGTGGAAATCCGGCCCCAAGTCTTCAACATATCGTTCTGGTTGGTCTTTCCGCTTGCACGAACACCCTGAAATTTAACCGTCTGATGCTCCTTCAAATCCCGAATCATATCCTGCGCCTCCTCGCCCTCCGGATCATTGAGTATAGCCTGAAGGTCTTCGTCCTCAGCAAGCGCTTGATGTCTATCGGCCAACGTGGTCCCTTGAAAGTCGTGGCTCTCTACGGATTGTTAGTTAAACCAGACCACTGGCTATTACTATCTGGAGACTTACCTCGATGATTCTCTGCCAATCTATGCATGGCGGCGTTGTAGAGACTGGGCTCCTTTCTTTCTCGATGTCTGCGATGGGTTCCCACAAGCTTTTTGACGTCTACCAATTTTTTTTTGTACTTAGCGGCGATGGATTTGATTTCGAAGTCCACATGGTTCAGCAAAGCTTCTACAGCCTGGACGTAACCATTATCTCGAGTTTTTTTCTTCAATCTACGTTCTTCTTCACCTATTCTTGGCCGTATAACAGGAGCTGCGGTGGGCTGGGCGGACGATGTGGATGATACGGTACGGGTAGACTGGGGGGGTGGCGCTGAAGGTTGGAACGGTTGGGAGGAAAAAGCAGGGACCGTGGAGGCGCTGCTTGATGCCGTCGTTGAAGGAAGGCTAATAGGAGAAAGAGTCCTCCAGCTGCCGGGAATTGGAGAGGGAGAAGGGGAGGAGTGGTCGGGGTCGGCATTGAGAAGGGACTGTAATGAGTGCATAGAGGATCGGGTTGATTGAGAAGATATTTCTCCTTGAAATGGAGGAGAACCCGGAGATATGGGGGCGCGAGGGTGGGTCCTTTGAGCCCGTGCTGCGGCCTCTGCATGAAGCCTTGTTTGAGATATTCGCTGCGCATCTACAGGCCGATGAGTTTCTACCGGTCCCCAACGGAGTTCCTTGGAAGTGGCTGAGGGTGGTTGACTGGCTGAAAGTCTATTCACCGATATTGGGGGATCCGCATAAGCTCTGGATGTCGTAGAATTATGAGCAGATGTGGGAGTAAGCGGTGGTCTGAGTGCCCGTAAGGAAACATCGGCATAGGGGCCCCTCTGTGGATTGTGAACCAAGTGGATGGGAGTAGTCGGGGCATGAGGGGTCGGGGTCGGGGTGGCTCGAGATTGGTTATGGGGTTGGAAGTGGAATGGCTGTAGCTGGGGAAGTCTAGGGTGTAATTGAGGTATATGAGGGGACGTTGAGTGATTTTGGGGCCAGAATGGCAAAGACCTAGTAGCAAGACTGGGGCTATAAGGTTGAAAGGAATGGCGGGGTTGAGAGGACATGTTACGGGCTGCATTATCAGCTAGGCAGAAGGGATCAGGGATGAAAATAATGAGCTGATAATGACCTACCATAGGGAGAATAATTTTCACGATTTTGTTGGGCATGATTTTGCGAGTACATTGCTGAGTGGCGGACAGTGGGTCAACAAAAAAATGGCGCGTTGGGGCAGCACGTGCAGAGGTTTCAGCTTTGCCTCTTTCTGTTTGACCTCGTCGCTGGCTCTTTTGCTTTTTACGATTAGTCTTAATAATGGACGGTGAAGTTATTCCTAAATCTTTTTTTTACCTTGCTCTGATAATAATTAAAGAAAAAAAATCCGCACAAACCACCGTTCAGCCTGGCAGTGGTCGATTGGACATGATTCATAAGTCCTTCGACCAAACTCTGAATTACGCTCAAAGCCACCAGGGTAGGTTTTTTTTGTTAATCTTTACAGACTTACCTGATCCTAGCATCCTATAGATGTACTGCGACTGGAACAAAACCGTGCCGAAGCCGAGTTAAAACTTCAAGAAGCCACTGGAGAGGTTGAAGCGGGAATTGAAAGCTTGAGCCACCAGCTCAACGGCATGGCTGTTAGTATCCGTGAGTGCAGGTTCCTTATTTTCAAACCTTATTCTCAATAACACTGCGTTGAATAGACCATCTCAAAGAGACCGTTAATCCCTCTACGCCTCAAGAAATCAAAGAGGAAAGACCTACCACGCCTATGTTGGCCAAGCACGCTCCATCCATGCCCTCCACTCCGATTAAGAGACCGCCACTGGGCACTACACTTCGATCTCCCACGAAAAAAAATGCCGCCAAAACCGATCCCATCCAGCGTGGCAGTAACTATCCCGCCTATGTCGTATATGCTGGCTATGACAACTTTCATGGCATCTTCTATGCCTGGTAGGTGCCGTATTTTCCATAGACGCTTCATCTGATTGCCTTGAAGGACTACCCACGGGGATATAGAGGGTGCTAAAGGATACCTCAACGTCCAGGATCACAGCCATGTGGTCAAGGGCTTTGACCAAGTCAAGACGGCGCAACTGGCCTATGAGTCCTTCGCCAATTCTCATATTCCAGCACTCTTGGCCGAACAAGAGCCCACGGCGGACGAATGCTTCATAGTGGTAGAAGGCGCTAAACCCATGGCCTATCGTAACCGAAAGGGCCTGATCATGGATGGACTTGGCTTTCAAGGGGGGTCGCCTATCGCTTTCTAGGTAGCTTTGCTGATGCTCGAGAACAGTTCCAACAGTTTAAGAGGGAGGGTATGATACGACGCGTTTAACGACGCGTTTAACGTACGGACCGGTGTTGTTATATGTAGAATAATATGCTATTGACGCCACTTGACACCGTTCTTGAGAGAATAAATAAATAAATAAATGAATAATTCATGAAATTATAATAAAAACATGCAAATGCAACGATACTCTACAATAGAAAACCTAGGAATCCCTCATTAAATTCAAGCCCACCCTCCACAAGTCCTCCCGATGCTTCTCCCAAGCCTTAACCTTGGCCCTGTCTGCACGAAGCCTGAATTCGCGATCAGACATAAAACCGTTGTGTCGCCACCGAAAAAGCCCGGAGGCACTATAAAAGGTCATCGAATGCCTAGCTTCAGACTGTGCAATGGTAGTATTAGAGTGACGAATCATTGCGGACGGAATTAGGGCGATGCATCCAGGAGGGAACTCCACAATAAGTCCCATATCCCACAGAATTAGATGTCCGCCCTTGGTGTAATCGAAGGTCCCCGTACTGAAGATTGCGCATTGACCGAACAGCAGATTGAGATAATCCCGATGACCGACGGTTACCGCATTACCGAGGTTGATAGAGGAGGCGGCAAAGCAAGAGCCGGACCAGTTAGGGACGAGTGTGTGATCCGATTCGCAAATATCCTCGAGGATGTTGGCATAAAGGGCATGAAGGCGGGGAAAATAGCACTGGAAAAGATCTGGCAATGATTTAGAATAAATACGGCGAGAATAAATGGCATACTCACAATCGGCCCTCCGAGATACCCTCCTGATCTCTGACAATTCACTGAACTCCTTCCAAACCTTGTGTGACCGCTTTGAATGTCTAAGTGTACAGGGCTTGAGCTGCCCACCGCCAAAAGAGATACCGAAAGATTTGGTGATATAGTCGCCCCGACGATGGCAAAATGTTTCTTTCTGGCCGATGCCTAGCTTTCTAGGGGCTTGATCAAAGTGGGATTGAGTAGCCTGAAGCTCGGACGACGAGAGAAATGTATCCGAAAACAGGGCAAACGGCGTGCCCTCCGAGTCACGGATAAGAAGATTTTCACTAAGGGACCGTTAGTGTACATCCCATATATCACCAATGGGCAGTAAACTCACGATCCGTCATGGCTAATGAGCCGCATACCAGGAACGGCCAACGCAGCCTCCAACGACTTCGGCCCTTGCTCATCCCACTTGCCCCGATCGTTCCTATCCCCCGTCCAAGTCGGCGCATCGGTCACTGTGCCTGCGACATCGAAATCGACCTGGATTGACCTGGATCGGGTCTGGTGAACGCGCGCCCTCTGAAATCCTTTGACGTTCGTCCGGAGTCTCATTTGCTCAGCAGCACGAGCTAGACGTCGACTGGCCCGTTCTGCCTGACGCTTTACAGCCAGAGATCGCTCCCTTTTGGTCAACAGGGGAGGATCGAAGGGTTTGACATGGCGGGCATGGTGGGATGGGCAGCTGTGAGTGAGTCGAAAGGTGGAGAGGTCCTGCAGGGCGATGAATTGATGTTGCTGGAGGGATGGGGATCGGGGTCGGAGGGAAAAGGCATGGGTAGGAAGGTCTGGTCCTTCCTCGGAGAGTTGAGCCTTCTCCTGTAGGATCTGGGCGGGCTGGATGAGCGACTGGAGGCTAAAGCCCTCCAGCGTGATGCTCTGGTGTAGCAGAGCGGAGTCGGCCCTTGAAGGACCACCGAACTCCTTGCCATTCCTGAGATAGCCTACGGTGGGTTCAGTATTGGGGGTTGGCACGGTAGGCGGGATGCGTTCGACGGGATGGCGGTATGACGTACCAGCGGCTGCCCCAAGGGTCGGGGTTGCCTAAACTGGCATGGGCGCCTACTGGTACTAGCGCCGGCTGCCCCAAGGGTCGGGGTCACCGTTGCAATGCCAGGAAGGGCCCAAATGGGGGACGGGAGAATGGATCGGGGAGTTTACTCACCTGGCATTTAGCTTGAGGGATGGGGGAGGAAAAAGAGGCTGAGGCGTCTTGGAAAAACAAAGAGGAGGCTTTTATTTGCTAGGTCACATGACTGGCCGATCCTTTGTTGAAATTTGTCGGTTATGCCCCGCCCGACGAAATCAAATATTCGCCAGCGTCCGCGCAACACCAAAGAGCCAGCCTATGCTCTCTTCGACGACGTGGACGATCAACCTCGACTTTCATCCTTATCTTCTCTATCCGCCGCGGAACGACTCAAGAAAACCGATATTGCCCGACGAGATTTTGTAGCCAGACAAGTTTCAGCGTCCTCGGCCATCTTCAAACGCAAAATCAGAGGGGTCAAACGATCAGGAGATAACGATCAGGTGCTTACCGATGTGCTGATGGACTTTGAAGAGGGGGATCAAGGCCGAACGGAGTATGAGGAATCTGGCGGAGATTGGGACTGGGAGGACGAGGAAGCAACTGCAGAGGAAGTTTTGATATATATTCGTACAAAGGGAGGTATAGAGGACTAGTACGCTTTCATTCCCTTGCTTTTTCCTTAGAATAATGGCCACTGACTATGCCCTCATAGCGAACTCAAAGGCCATCGAGTACGGAGCTCAAAAGGAGTCGTAGATCAGTCTCGTTGGGAGGAGGAGATGCCCGAGCTAGTGGAGGGATATTTGGACTATTGCTACCATCGCCATTTGGGGAAGACTCACAACGATAGTGTGAGGGTGATGCATCGTATGCTAGTTTGGTCCATTACCGGTAAATACTCCTTTCCTTTTCCTTAAAGCTCTTACCTATTGTGAATGAAGGTTATTATGAGCTGGAGCTCCCTGTGTACTCATCCGACAGATGGACTAATACAAGCTACATTCGTTCGGGCTATCTACCATTCAATACACTTCTCAATAACTCCCTCGTCTCGTTGGATACCATTATATTCTACCACCACCTTTTCATGCGCTGTCCAAGACTGGGTATACAGCCTTTTGTTAGAGCACTTATGGACATGCAAGGCCGCCGTTACCGAAACAACCTATCTGTGCAGTTCTCTTCCGCCTACGACCTTTACCTGCAGCTGGTCTCCCATGCCCGTGCACAGGTTCAGAAGGCTCTCCATAGAGATACTCCGAACTGGCGAGTGAATAACGCGTGCCCCTCGTGCCAATATGAGGTCAAGAATGAAAAGGTACTGCCCATCTCTATGTTTATAGCCATAGATGGGAATAATTCCTTGAAGAGGATGGAGCGTCGGGAACAATCGGAGGATGGAAGTTATGCAGGTCCAGTCAAAGAAAGGCTGGATAATCGAGTAGGAGGGGGTGATTATTTCTTGTCGCCACAAGAGGTAGACCTGTGGGATGAGAAGCAGTGGTACAAGTGGCCTGGCTGGGCTCCTCGCGCCGCTGGTCCAAAGGTTCCTTGCGAGGACCGTTGGTCTAACCTCAAAGAATCCAAAACCTGCCGATCATTTGGGTCGTTCGACGTGAACGGAATCTTTGCTGGATTCTGTCGCCACTCATTCGTCATAGCCCTACTGGACATGGTGAAAACAGGAGAACAGTGCGTATCCTTTCCTTATCTGTCTACATGTGCTGGACTCATACGGTTCATGCTAGGTCAAAGTATATGCTTGCCCTTCTTCATTACTTTATGTCTGCCTGCTCGGAGGAACGCCGGCGACTTGGTTTACCCCCACTCCAAGGATCTTTGGCCGTCGGCTATGACATCGCCTGTGGCATGATCGACAAGATTAGCAGAAGCCCACTTCAGGATCTTGCCAACGACCACAAGCTCCGAATGCTTATTGGTCTTCTACACGCCTATGGCCACAACCGTCTATGTCAGCTCAGTTTTCTGATGCTCTATATAAACGGTACCGGTATCGAGGATCTAGAGACATGCGAACGGTTTTTTTCTCACTCAAATGCTCTTGCACCCGTCACTCGGTATATGAGTAAATTTCACCGCCGACAAGCCATCGCCAACTACGCCTATCATAGAGACAACTTCGAGGCCTATGCTAATCTCTCTAACTTCATCTACGGCAACTACAAGCAGACTCTTTCTATTCTCAACCGCTCCAAGGATACTGCAAAAACTCTTCGGGATGTGGGGCTGCTGGGAGATACCCAGAAAGCAATCGACTGGTTAGAGGAGGAACGGCTTTATCTGGAGTCCCGAAAGTCAACGCCAGAAGGTGAAACTCTTAAATCGGGTTACTACTTGGCCTTGGTCAAGCTCAATGATACTCAGGATCGACTTCATCGATCGCGACTGAACTTTCGAAGGTGGACTAGTGGTGAGGCTGGGAAGAATGAGGGTCACGATCCATCCTTGTTTCTCACAGAACGCCATATGGCCAATGCGCAGGAGCTGGAGGCAAAACTTTTAGTTGACGTGCAATCTTATGAGGAACGCTTAGGCATGGGGAAGAATCAACGATGGCAGGCAGGATCGGAGGAATGGAGAAATGCAGAGGATCGTGCAGAAATGGCTAAATATCAGAAGGCGTTGGATAAGTTGGAGGGTCTTATTGTTGCCCGAATCTTCGAGCTGTCGAAGATGAATGTAGCTGGCACCGGTAAGCCATTGCGGTTTCTTCTCTATATATTATCTGATTTATAGGAGTTCAGGGTATAAAATGCGACAACATATAGGGCAAGCCTTGCGGAAACGGAGTAAAGCAATCCAGGCCGCCCTCTCTGACTATAATAGCGCTGCCGCTGCGCTAAAACCACCTAGAAAACTTCTGGACTGGACCGACGTCATGAACTACACCTACCTCTCCGAATTCAATTTTCTGCGGGACACCAGAGCTGATATCAGGGAGAAGGAATGGTCCAAGCCGGCGGTTCGAGAAGCCATGTCCGAACTCTTTAGACTGGCCCGGGCGCAGGAGGAGCTGGATCGCTTACATTTGGAGATCCAACGACTTTATACATATATGGCAGAGGAACAGGCTTATTTCAAGGAGCAAGAGAAAAGGATGCAACTTACCAACCCCGCCTTAGCCTTCCAGATACGCCAGCATGGATGGGAGCGACAGCGGTTTAATGAAGCACATCGTAAAAAGCTCTGGGCCATTACCAAACTTCGGGGTTTTTCTCCTATCCATATCAACTTTTTTCGAAAGGGAGTGGGCGTGCGCCGGCAAGGAGTAGCAGTTGAGGACGTTGAAGAGGACGCCTGTCAAGAAGCGTACAAAGGACTTAGATTTATTTTCACTTTATCACATGACCGTTCCTCTGACTCTTTACTTACAGATACTTACATCGGTACGATTCCCTTATCTCCATTGTCTCCTTTGCTATTGTCTACCTCTACTCCGATTCGCTGTTATTGTTCTTACACCCCCATGACTTCACCTTCGCTCTCACACTGTCACGTATTTACCGCTTTTTATTCCACTTCACTCCCGCGCTGTCAACCTCTCGCTCTCACACTATTGTCTTTACACCTTTTCCTTGTTCTGACTCGTTCTGACTCTCTTATTGTTCCGATACGTATATAAGCCCAGTACCTACCACCTGGTTCCCCATCTTGACCTCTTTGTCGTTGGGACCAGGTAAGCCTCTGCCTGTACTAGATACTTCTTTATATTAACTTTGTCGTTGGGACCAGTGTCTGCTATCTCCGCTTAAGCCTCTGCTCTGCTGCCTTGCTCCGCCGTCTTGCACTTCTGATCTGTCACATCATCGCTCCGCACCCCCGCTACGTCCCGTCAGACCTCTTTGTGACATTAGGTCAAGATCCCTATTGTTGCGCCGACCGCCTACTGCCTAGGCCGTCCCCGCACAAACCGCTGCCATCACGTCTACCCCCGAGTTTGACTGCTCCGAGTGCCTCCACGGTTTTGACTCCCGTGACCACGCCCTTGTCCATTTCCGAGAAACCGAAAATCGCTGGATTGACTGTAACCGCCAGCCCTGCCCTAACGCCTCCACCGATCGAACCGCTCCAGAAGTACTCCGACTAGGAAACTTTCGAGTTTTTCCCATTGGAGCAGACAAACCGCCGCCATCTCAGCCTAAGCCTACCCCGGCCCCCACGAAACCGGACAATCCGCTCTTCGCAGACGAACCCATTGATCTAGACGAACCCATTACTCTAGACGAACCCATCGATCTAGACGACATGCCTGCCCAACCAGGAAGTTCCTCCGCTCCCCCGCCCCCTATGACAACCGAACAAATCATCCACGCCTTAGCAGAACAGGTTGCCAACCTGACTGCCGCAGTATCCGGCCGAGCTGCTGCAAAATCCAGCATGAACAAACCGGACCTTTTCAAAGGTCAAAGCAGTACGGAAGCCCGACGCTTCCTTGCGCAATTCTTAGCCTGGGCCTCAGAGCAGCCGGACTTAAAGAACAATCACGGTAAAACCATCAAGTCGGCCTTAGGTTTCCTCACAGATAAAGCGGCAGACTGGGCCACCCCCTACCTGAACGAATACAATAACGGAAGGGTACCCTTTGCCGGACTTTGGCCGAACTTTGTAGCGGCATTCAAACTCCGTTTCGAATCAGTCGATCCAGAGATGGAAGCCCGGGCTGCCATGGAGACCATTCACCAAGGAAAGGGCCAGAGTGCGGCAGAGTACTCCCAGCATTTTAAGGACGTTGGAGGCAGAACCGGCTTATCCGACGCTGATCTCTTAGGACGCTTTCAAAGCAGCCTACTCCCGGAAATCCGACGCAACCTGGTCATAGTCAACATCGCCCAAGGCCGAGCCCCCACTCTGGAAGAAGCCATCCGACGTGCCATATCCATCGACGTTTTCCTCCGCGACCCCTCCATGAAGGACAGATCTTCTCAACGCCCCTCGGCCTTCACCCACACCCCCGCTGACCCTTACGCCATGGAGATTGACGCCAATAGCACCCGCCCCAGCAATGGAAATACCCGAGAGGGTTTCATGGCCCGCATGCGCGGACGGTGCTATGGCTGTGGTTCTCAAAGTCACGAGAAGCGCAACTGCACCCACAAGGAGGCAACCTGCCACTTCTGCGCACGAAAGGGTCATCTGGAATCGGTTTGCCAGGACAAGTTCATGGGTCTGGAGCGCGGACGAGGAAAACGACAACAGCCCCGTCGTCAACAGGTCTCTGCGAATACCGGAGCCCCATTCAGCCTATTCCCAGACGAGCAGGTACAGATTGCATCATCCATACCGGCACCTCAGGCCGCGCCCTCTCCTGCACCCCCTTCCACTGCCCATCTTGCCGCCCAGATCGCCCAGCTGCAGTCGCTGCTTGACCGTGCCAACGCCATGGCCCCGCCGTCGGATTTTCTGTGAGGGTACCCGACTCCGCCGCAGTGCGAGTACCCCCAGAACGGTTTGCTATGTACCCTATTTCCTCGTATGACTCCATCGCTACATGTAACATATCGACTACGCTGGAAATAAACCCGAGTTCCTCCCACTTCCGTATTCAAGTAAGAGTGAGGGACAAGAACAACGACATAGCAACCGCGGCCATGGTGGACTGTGGAGCCACCGCTCTTTTTATTAGCAGAGCATTCGTCAAACAAAACAAAGTACGGACCTTCCCGCTGAAAAACCCCATTGACATCTATAATATCGACGGCACCAAAAACCAAGCCGGACAAATCTCCCACTTTGCGCGTCTGGCACTTACAGTGGACAGTCAGGAGTGCTGGACAGACTTCCTCGTCACTGATCTAGGCACTGAAGGGATCATACTGGGCCTGCCCTGGCTTCGTAAAGTCAACCCAAAAGTTGATTGGGAGAAAGGCCGTCTCTCAATCGAACCGCAGGCAGAAACAATACGGACCACGGAGCCAGAGGTGGAACCGGCAGCTGAAGAAGAACCCCCGCTTTGCCGGATCCGAGCAAACAGGGCAACTCGTCGCTCCTGGGTCCAAGGGGGTATTCTCCAAAACGCGCAGGAGGAAGTATGGTGTGCTGCAGGGTACACTTATTCACAGCAGCTCGCAGAAGAGGCACACAAGGGAGACCCCGTCAAAACTTTCGAAGAAATGGTACCTAAACAGTACCGAGACTTTAAAAAGGTATTCTCCGAAACGGCATCGGAACGGCTACCGGCTCACAAACCCTGGGACCATGCGATCGATCTGGTACCAGGGGCACCAGAGACAATGCGCACCAAGGTTTATCCAATGTCACCAAATGAGCAGGTGGAGTTAGACCAGTTCCTGAGCGAGAACCTACGCAAGGGGTATATCCGCCCATCCAAATCACCGCTAGCCTCCCCCGTCTTCTTCGTCAAAAAGAAAGACGGCAAGTTACGCTTTGTCCAAGACTACCGCAAGCTCAACCAGTTCACGGTCAAAAATCGTTATCCCCTTCCGTTAATCGCTGACATCATCAGTCGCCTTCAAGGAGCCCGACACTTCACCGTCATGGACGTCCGCTGGGGATATAACAACATCCGAGTAAAAGAGGGTCACGAATGGAAGGGAGCATTTGTAACAAACCGAGGCCTGTTTGAACCCCTTGTCATGTTCTTCGGACTCACTAATTCCCCAGCAACGTTCCAAGCCCTGATGAACTCGATCTTTACAGACTTGATTGCGGAAGGAAAGGTAGCGGTGTATCTGGACGACATTCTCGTATTCACCAACGATCTTGAAGAACATCGCAAGGTGGTCCGAGAAGTCCTGGCAAGACTGCAGAAAAACGATCTGTACCTCCGTCCTGAAAAATGCAAGTTTGAACAAAGGCAAATCGAATACCTGGGACTGATAATCCAAGAAGGAGAGGTGAGAATGGATCCCGTTAAAGTATCGGCGGTTCGAGACTGGGCCACTCCCAGAAACCTGCGCGAAGTACGGGGTTTTCTGGGCTTCGCCAATTTCTACCGCCGGTTCATCCGAAAGTTTGCTCAGATTGCCCGACCGCTCAATGACCTCACCAAGAAGAACACCAGATTCGACTGGGGAACACGGGAACAGGACGCCTTCGAAACCTTACGCTCCGCCTTTATCTCTGCTCCGATCCTAAGCCTGTGGGACCCCAACCGACCGACACGTATTGAAGTAGACGCCTCAGGATTTGCTACAGGAGGTGCCCTCATGCAGAAACAAGACGACGGTCTCTGGCATCCGGTTGCCTTTCGATCCTCTTCCATGCTACCAGCCGAAAGAAACTACGAAATCTACGACCGAGAAATGCTAGCGATCACCGAAGCCCTGAAAGACTGGAGGAGTTTCCTGGAAGGGGCACCAGAACCGTTCGAAATCGTCACCGACCACTCAAACCTCAAATTCTGGCGCACCGCACAAAACCTCAGTAGACGACAAGCGCGATGGGCCCTCTGGCTCTCGAGGTTTGACTTCCACATGATTCACCAATCCGGAAAATCGAATACCCAGGCTGACGCTCTCTCTCGTATGTCACAGCATCAGATCTCAGACGAAGACGATAATCGAGAGCAAATTGTCCTCAAACCGGAGCACTTCATCCGCGCCGCTCGTACCATCCTCGTCAACCCCTTGGAAGATCGAATCCGACAAGCGTCCCAGAAGGAAGCCGAAGTACTGGAAGGCCTGGAGAAGTTAAGGAAGAACGGTTTGCAACGACTTGCAAACGGTTTAGCGGACTGGGAAGAAGACAAAGGGCTGATCTACCACCGCGGACGTTTGTATGTACCCCCGGACAAAGACCTCCGAACCGAAGTACTTCGACAGTGCCATGATCAACCAACCGCAGGACACCCCGGCCTTCACAACACCCTGGACTTGGTCAGCACCCACTTCTGGTGGCCAACACTACGCTCCTTCGTAGAAAAGTACGTGGAAGGTTGTGAAATCTGCGCCCGAAAGAAAACGCTCCGTCACCCCCATGCTGTTACAGATCCCCTCGACGTCCCGAACGGCCTATGGGAGGAGGTTGGCGTCGACCTCATCACCCAACTCCCTCAGTCGAACGGATTTGATGCCATTCTTGTCTGCACCGATCTCTTTGGAAAACAGATTCACGCCATCCCCTGCACCACCAATATCACTGCCGAGGGAGTTGCCGACCTCTACTACCGTGAAATCTTCCGCCTTCATGGCCTCCCCCTCCGATTCGTCTCCGATCGAGGCCCTCAGTTCTCCGCAAAACTGATGCGCACCCTACTCTCCCGTCTTGGCATCAAATCAAACATGACCTCCGGCTACCACCCACAAGCGAATGGCCAGACCGAGCGTGCGAACCAGGAAGTCGAAAAATATCTCCGCCTCTACGTAGACCGACGACAGGACGACTGGGCCGAACACCTCCCGATGGCGGAATTTGTCATCAATTCTCGCACCCACTCCGCAATCGGCATCTCCCCCTTCGAGCTCACCTACGGCTACCAACCTCTATTCAACATCCCCGTCGGTCGTCGTAGTGGCATTCCCGGGGTGGATGATCGCATCCAGATATTGCGGGAAGCACGTCAGGATGCCGGAGCAGCTCTCCACTTGGAAAACGGAAGCAGAAGGAACAGTTCGAGAGGGGAAAGCGAAAGGCACACCAATTCAAGGTTGGAGGACGGGTCTGGCTTAGCGCAGAAGACATCAATCTCCAGTTATCCAGCGAGAAGTTAGGCGACCGACAACTCGGCCCCTTTGAAATCCTGGAAAAACTGGGCCCCCTTGATTACCGACTCGACCTACCCCTGTCACTAGACCGCCTCCACAACGTATTCCACGTCGACAAACTCTATCCCTGGAAAGGCAACGAGGTAAACGGCGAAATACCAGCACCCCCAGAACCAATTTACCTCGAAGAAGAAGACGAGCCGGAATACGAGGTTGAAAACATCCTGGATAGCCGTATTCGGTGGAAAAGGCTTGAGTACCTTGTGAAATGGAAAGGGTACGACGCAGGTAACAACTCATGGGAACCGGCAGCAAACCTAGAACACGCACCAAAGATGGTCCGGAGCTTCCACAAGAAACACCCGAGGGCGCCGCGACTATAATCATCGAGGACGATGGTGCATAAGGAGGGGGGTAATGTCAAGAAGCGTACAAAGGACTTAGATTTATTTTCACTTTATCACATGACCGTTCCTCTGACTCTTTACTTACAGATACTTACATCGGTACGATTCCCTTATCTCCATTGTCTCCTTTGCTATTGTCTACCTCTACTCCGATTCGCTGTTATTGTTCTTACACCCCCATGACTTCACCTTCGCTCTCACACTGTCACGTATTTACCGCTTTTTATTCCACTTCACTCCCGCGCTGTCAACCTCTCGCTCTCACACTATTGTCTTTACACCTTTTCCTTGTTCTGACTCGTTCTGACTCTCTTATTGTTCCGATACGTATATAAGCCCAGTACCTACCACCTGGTTCCCCATCTTGACCTCTTTGTCGTTGGGACCAGGTAAGCCTCTGCCTGTACTAGATACTTCTTTATATTAACTTTGTCGTTGGGACCAGTGTCTGCTATCTCCGCTTAAGCCTCTGCTCTGCTGCCTTGCTCCGCCGTCTTGCACTTCTGATCTGTCACATCATCGCTCCGCACCCCCGCTACGTCCCGTCAGACCTCTTTGTGACAACGCCAATGAAGAGCTGGAAATGGAGGGCAATGATGAATCGGAGGAGGAGGATGGAGAAGATAATGCGGACCACTTGACCGAAGTCATTCTGGGGATTGCCATCGATGACCCTTAGCCTTGTATGATCCTGTAGGGTATCTCGTAGTTATATTGGATTTCTTCATGAAAAATATACTATACATTGGTTCATACTCTACTGAGCCCTGACTATAATGAGGGAAAGACGCCACGGCCAGAGTACAGTATGTCTGATGAAGGGACCCCCCGGACTTCATCAAACTGCTAGGAACAACGCCTAAGCCTTTGTATATAAAGGTTTGATGAGTACATCAAACCTTTATATAGCCCGCATCAATTGGTCATATTAGGTGTGCAAGGCCCTTGAAGTCCGGGTCCACTGACGCCCGTTAGTAAGCGCGGAATTTTGAGAACGGATCTAATTCAATTACTGCCGGGAAGTCACGGAAAACTCGATAAGAGGTGGATATTGGGATCTGGAAATGGTCATAGGACAACTTGGAGTCTAGAGGCGGTCAAGCAGGGGTAAAAAATTGATTCACATTGACCCTTGAACGATGGCTCGACATCGGCATTACCTAATATTGGACCCTGCCGGGGCAGCCCGGGCGCTCTAGAGCCGTTTTTGGTTTTATCCGTCTGTCTTGTCATCCGTCTGTCTTGTACGCTTGTTATCCCTACAAACGATAACGCCCTACGACACACTATACGCAGCTCGCTCAGATAAAAAAAATGGTCAGTAACACCGCTCATCCGCCCACAAAACAAGAAGAAATAACGAAACAATATTTTTTTTTTCGGCGAAACACAGTATGCAGATATCGAAGCTCTCCTTCTTTCTGGAGAACTCTTCAATGGGAAAGAACGTTCATCGTCTCCTACAAGATCCGTCTTGCCCTCCTCTGTGAAAATGACAAAGATCAAGTTGGCACGATGAAGACCTTAGGAATTTCATGAACAACAATGGTTCTATATCCCCATTAACAACCGCCTCTTCCTCACAAGCTCAAGCTAAAGAAAGTATTCGTATGGGCCCTGGACGGACGGGTGTCAAAGGTGTTATCAGAGACAGAGACAAAGCGGAGGAGATTAACCGACTCAAGCAACACGCCGAGATGGACGAAGTCAGGAAGAGAATGGAGAAGAGCAGTTTGGGCGGGAAAACGTTTTTGGAGGAGGAGAGGGCGAAAGGGCCTGGTGAGAAAGTAGACGAGTTGGTTTTGAGAAAACGAGAGAGGGAGAAGGAGAGGGAGAATGAACGGCGGGACGTCTTTGGACGGCCTAGGGAGGGAAAGTTTGGTCATTTGAGAGAGATGGATGTGTTCAATTATTTGAGTGCGGTTGAGAAGGAGGAAAACGGTGTTTGGGTCGTTGTTCATTTGTATGAACCGGTGAGTTGGGTTTCTTTCTTGGTTTTTGGCATACGTTGGTTTATTCTTTGGACAGATGTTTCATTCTAGACAATACACTCGCTCATCTCGCCCGAATCTATCTCGATACGAAATTCCTGCGATGTCGTGCAGCAGCTCTCGGATTCGCATCGACCAATAAAACGAAATCGAAGAAACCTAAATCCTCTTCTCCGCTTGGAATAAATCGACCCTCGAGGCTGATCTGGAACTCTGGCGGTGACGATTCGGATGATGAGGACGTCAGTGAAACAAAGACAATACAGAGCTCAGGATGAGGACGATAGGGAGGATGGGGATCCGTATGAAGAAGATAATGTTGATTTTGACATGCTTCCTACGGTGCTCGTCTATCGCGATGGAGAGCTGGTGCATAATTGGGTTAGGGTCGATTGGGAGGCTGGAGACGCTGGTGTTGAAGAATTACTAGAAAAGTGAGTTTTTTTTTTTTACCGTTTTGGTTCCTCTTTATTCGTATCCTTCCTTCTTCTGACTGTCTATACTACACCTTCGTTCTGACATGTCATTTTGGATTCAAATTAGACATCAAATTCTTCCTAAACCTAGAACGTTCTTTGGTCAATTCTCTGTTCCGAGTGACGGAGAGGATGGTGATTCGGAGGGTTTGATATGGAGCGATGATGATAGCTAAGTAAAGAGGTACTTAGTTCGATGGGTCGGGGCTGGGTGGTGAGTGAATTTGTCGCACAGTCTTTCGTGTCGTTTCGTTCGTGCGTTCGTCTTCCCTTTTTTCTCTCCTCCGGGCTTCCCTCCTCTTCCAGCGGCTCCGTCTCTCAGACCCCGTTCGTGTACAACTCTTTTTTTTCTTCCTTGTTCTGCCCATCCGTGGGTATGTCTCTGGTCCTTCACGGTGGACTATCCTTTTATCATTTCATTCGTATGTTTCTAAATCTGTATATTGATGATGCATGTATAAATTCAAGTTCGCGGTGGAATTTCTAATCCTCTGATACCGTATGGCCAGGCCTCATCGCGATCGGTTTGTTTTATCATGAATGACGGCGAGAAAAAACGAGGTTGCGATATAATATGTAGATTTGTAACCCAAAAGCTCTTTTATCTTTTTATCCCATGACTTCTGCGTCCAAGAACAGACTGACCAAGGCAGTCTATCAATGTCTCCCTGGAGGCCCACTGGATATTGATAGAAGTTTTACGATAAAATTGCAGCAAACGCGCACGAGCAGTCTGAGCGTACCCTTGTTGAAAGTATGGTATCGCAATGGGCCGTTGCGACCTTGACAAATGATTAGGTCGTGTCGGTAAAGATAACCCTTTTCCAATTTGGCGTATTCTGCGTCGAGCAGATCGGGAAACATGAACGGTGTTGTTCCAGTTCGGTATTTCGATATTGGAACTTATACATGTTTTTGAGAATGACGAGAGGTCGAAGTCATTTAGAACGCCGCATATGTTGCCACCTTCCCGACGGTACACGACGTTGGCCATACGCGGCGAATGTTCATAGTGCCAGCCGTGCACTATAGAGAGAGTGTCAGGATAATAGTCACAGAAACAGAATATAGCAACATACTTTGAAGAATATTGTAAAAGACTTGTGGGTACACCCGCATCGGCGCCCAGTGGTCCAAGCACCCCAGGCACACAAAATCAACAGGTCAAAAGGGTGCACTGTACGTATGCGCGCACGTCATGAATACGTCTGGAGGCTTAGATATCTTTACTCCGACCCCTCCTGTACTAAAACGTAGGTAGTATCGCCAAACGCACTCGTGTACACGCAACCCACAACCCACAAACCTGCTTTTGTTTAGGCCTCTGCATCGGCATCACCAGCAGCTTTAACGTCCCACTTTCCAAAGTACAAACTGAGTAACAAAAACAAACGAACGTTATTAGTCAATGTAAAAATAAAAAAATAAAAAGAAACCCTGGAACGTACTCGAATACCGCAATCCTCGTCCACTTTCGATTATCAGCCACTTTCGATTATCAGCTCGGTTAGCAACCCTTGTGCTGTAAAGATTCCTACCATCCGCACTCATTTTATGATATTTTTCCAAGGTCTGTCGTTAATCTCATTCTTCTATTACCCGTTCCTGACAACTTTTTTGCAGTTCACCGCTGGCTCTACGAACAGCCGAAGATTTTGCATCGTGACCTCAGCATGGCCAACATCATTTTCCGGCGTGTGTGTTTGTATAATTTGTTTATAAACCGAACGACTAAGGCCATTCTTTTTATTCAAAGATGGCTTCATTCCTATGACAAGCGAGGGTTGAAGGATGAGGAGGGTGAGGAGAACATAGGGTTGTAGAAATGAAACGGGGTTGTGGGGTTTTGCTATGAAAATTTTGAAGAATATTGAAACCAGTCAAGCTCGTGGCTCCCTCGACTGTTTGAAGTTCATTTATATCACATTCTAACTCGTAGTATTAGTATGTAGTAATGAACCGTTATCAACGTTGTCATTGCTGTCATTTTCGGTTCCTACACATTATTTTTGTCTGGTATAACAAACGCCAAGTCACTTTCATCCGGTCGCTCTTTATTTCGTGGTATGTAGGAGCAAGTTAGAGTCAATCTTCCGGTTATGTATTATCCAGCCAATCGTGATGCCTCATCATCTCCAATCATGAGCACGTCAACCACGTCACGAGGCGGTCCATGACCAGGCCTAAACCGCCCTCGACACCTCCTTCTTTTGCTACACCTTCGAAAAAGCGTCGTCGCGAAACTTCGCTGAGTCCGTCTCCATTGGCTCAACCCATTTTTCCCTCAGAACCCCATTCTACACCCATCAACAACCGTGCAACGACGCCCTATGCGGCGACCTCAAATCACTACGTGTATGAAGAGGCTTACGCTCGTGCCGCTCGGGAAATGGAATCCAAATTCTCAAAAATCTCCGTCGAGGCCTTTTTGAATTTATTACCGGAAACTAAAGCCGTGATGCCAGCTGTTCAGTACGACGCTCTTGCGAAAATTGCGAACCTGACGGACGAGAGAAAGATGTACAACCCGTTTGTGTGTAGGATTCTTTTTCTTTTCTTTTCTTTTGGCCGAAACGTGGTTACTCAATCGCTTTTTCCAGATCCAAGCTATGCAGCCTTATCTTGCTCGAGAGTGGCGTCTTGTAAACACCTCTAATCACTCTGAAACCTCCCCTGCGGCCCAGTTCTTCAGCGGCACCGCGATCAAGCCTGATATGGCTCTGTACCGTCAATTCTCACCAGGGACCAAAAAACGCACGAACGCGAGTCGTGCCGAGCTCTTTGGAGAGTTCAAAGTGAGGGAGATCGATGATCCCTTCCCTGATCCGAAGGGAACTAGAGGCGAATCTGGGACGGTAGACGAATCTAGGACGGTAGACGAGGCTAGGACGGTAGACGAATCTGGGACGGGAGGCGAATCGGGCACGGGCGAAGTGAAGGATGATGATGGTGAACCCTTTGCTGATCCGAAGCAGACTGGAGGCCAATCGGCGACTGCAAGAGATACACGCGGTCAGATTACCCTGTATATCAATGCCATCCAGTCCATCCAACATCGCACGCGTGTCTTCTTTTTCTTCATTCTCAGAGACCGGTGCCGTCTCTTTTGTCATTCCCGTGCAGGCACGCAGTACACCGATCTCTTCAAGCATACCGAGCAGCCTTATCTCCACGAGTTCTTTTGGCGTCTGAGTCATGCGAACCCGGATCGTCGCGGCCATGACTGACTGTGCTGCCTGTTCCCAATTCCGATCCAGGTGCTGCTAAAGCCAGAGAGAAACTCCCGAATGGAATGACCTGCTCTCAGCTTTACCGAGTGAAAGTGGGCACAAAAACCCTTTTCATCAACGAACCTTTCACTACCCAGCACCTTTATCCTGTTGGCCGAGCTACGCGCTGCTATTCCGCATATGATCCCGAGTCGGACGGCCTTGTCCTTCTTAAAGATTGCTGGCGCAATTCCAAGTACGAAGCTGAGCATCTTATCTACAACAAGCTCCATGCAGCCCACGTTACCCACATCCCCCATGCCCTCGCAGGGGCTGACGTTCAGGGATTCCTCCAGAGCACCGAGCTCGAGCCCAACGGCCACCAACTCATCCACTACCGCCTGGTACTCGATATTGTGGGCATGCCAATCACCGAGTCTACCTCAACATTCGCCTTCACTGAGGCCATTCGAGATGCATTGATAGGTACGAGGATCATCTCTCACTTAACCTTCTCAGATTATTCATTCGGTATTTGGTGCAGCTCACCGGGAGGCCTACGATAACGCAAACTTACTTCACCGAGATATCTCTATCGGGAATATTGTCATATGGCAAGGACAAGGGTATCTGATTGACTGGGAACAAGCGAAGGATATCAACGATAACTCCGCAAGAACGAACTCAAGAACGGTATGCTTCCCGTCTCTTTGTATAACGTTGTGCTCAATTTTCTCTGTGTCTGTTCAGGGTACCTGGCAATTCCTCTCCGTCCGACTTCTATCCCAACCAAACCATATCCATGAAATTCGCGATGACCTTGAGTCATTTGTGTATGTCATGGTTCACACCGCCGTTCGCTTTGCAGCGAATAACTTGACTCCCGAAAAACGGATGTTCCTTCTTCAGCAGTTCAACCACAATGAAGACTCGGCAACGTTCGGCAGGGAGGTCATTGTTGGGAAAGGAGGAGCTCTATTCGATTTGACTACGACGTCGTTTGGGGCCCTTTTAGATGAATTGACGACCGCTGTCCGCACCCTCTATGCTAAAGAATCTGAAATAGAGGCGCTGGTCAAGTTTGATCTTCTACAGGACCCCGCATCGCTTGTGCAGCTCAAGGATGTTTCGGCGCTCGAGCAGCTGCTCCGGTGCAGAGTCCCCGAACGACGGGCGCGACTGCTCTCGCATGATTGGATCACCAAAGTCTTCGAGCATGCATTGAAAGGCCCGGGCTGGGCTGAGGGTGACTGGATGGTGCAACCTGTAGCTGATCCTCATTCCAAGAACCCCACGGCCTTCAGAAGGTTCAAGATGCAAGAAGAGTACGAGGGCCAGGTTTCCAGCTACAGGACACCAGAGTAACTTCCGTGTTTTTTTCCTAATGAAACCGGGATGGAAGCATTGACGGTTAGATCGTCCGTTTTTCTTTTCGATTCCCTTGTGTTTCTGTTGCCCTCGCCTTGTACGATTATCATACTGTGCCCGTTCCAACTTATTTACTCTAGTAAACACGTATGTATAGGCATTGCATAAATAATTGGGATTTAAAGAATCTACATTATTTACACTAATCTAATCTATGAGTAAGTCTCCTACTTACTTCCCCTTACCGCTCACCAATGGTCAGTGTACACTCTGCGCGACTCAGTTTGAGACTGGATTTCGTTGGGATCGGTTATCTGAAAAGGCTGAGTCTCGATCGGTTCATCCACGATGAGGACGTTCCCAATACTGATATCACGATGCTGGAACCCCTTCTGACACATTTTGTAGTAACCTGTAGAATGACTATCAATTACAGGAATCGGTTCGAGTGAATAGACTTACCAAGTTGCGCGTGAGCAATCGCAACGGACCAAGGATGGAAAATCTTCTGCTGATACCAGAGAGCGGCCAGCAAGCGCTATAACATGGCCAAGGAGAGAGAGCGAACGTTCGGGAAACTTGTTCGAATCATCGTCCACCTTGAACACATTCCAATGCAGATTTTGGTCCGTGTCCGATGGATCGGAGGGAAGAAACAGATGATTTGGGGTAGGGCAATTAGTTTTGTGGTAAGCGAGAAAGGAGTAGTAATGGTGAGGCACGCCGAACATGCCTCCGCATGTTTCCAGAAGCTCCGGTTCGCCTGGTTGATGATGGGGTCCTCTTCCGGGAATCCATGACAGTTTCAGGACAGCGCAGTCACCGACCTTCAGCTGATCGCCTGTCAGGCCGTTCCAGCTGATTGAATCCGGGGTACAAGTAGCGGAGAGTGAAGATTTTGTCGCAACGTCACGAGAGATCTGGATGGAGGCTGTGAAGGGGTAAGAACACGGAGCCTTGTTGATTTTGGCAGCAAAACTTACCAATTTCGCTGTCAGAACGGTCATCTTCGCGCAGGATAGATCTCTTTCCTTTCAAACGGCCGATTCTGAGGCTCATGCGAGCTAGCCCCTCCGTCAACACCTTCATCACTCGACCTCCCTCGCTTCCGTGCTTGACACCGAGGACCAAGCCTGCTCTGGACTGCCGGGGGACAGGAAGCGGATTGCTACCTCGAGGTCTTGATTTTTGCTCCAGTAGCCTCAGAGATCTGCGTAGATGGGACTCTTGGTTTGAGGTACTTGTCTGGAACAGCAACATCAGCTCCGGCCAAGGGTTCTGGACTAGTTGGATGGGGGATGCGAATATGATAGACTCGGGGGGCCCGACCACGGATGCAAGATGT
This sequence comes from Collybiopsis confluens, assembly GCA_013368555.1. Taxonomy (NCBI): domain Eukaryota; kingdom Fungi; phylum Basidiomycota; class Agaricomycetes; order Agaricales; family Omphalotaceae; genus Collybiopsis; species Collybiopsis confluens. Next base: position 52,333 of record JAACJN010000164.1, on the reverse strand, counting down.
TGGATGAAGGATGCGATCGATAGTAAAGAGGGATGGGTGAATCTTGGTTAGATAGACGCGACCCTCGTTACACCATGCGGGAAATCCAGCGTCTTCGGCGGTCTGCCAGGTGAGAATGGCGGAAAGAAGAAGGATGAGATTCTGTTGGCCTAGCTTGGAATCGAGTTTGAGCGGCGTCGAAGCCGTAAGACCTCCTCGGTGAAAAACCAGAAATCGCATCATATGATCCTCGGGGTTGTACCCAATAACCAGAACGAATTATCGAAGGGATTAGCAGAGAAGAGTGCTCGAGCATAGGTGGCGGCCTGCTCCACGAGTTATCGCCAACTCTTCTTCTTCAACTCCACAGGAACCTTCATCCCATCCTCTCCCAGCGGCGGACTCCGCCACAGCGACATTGGCTCCATTATACCGAGTGCTCCCGCAAGGTCTGGCTTGAGGGGATGAGCTCGATCGACCCCATCCTGCATAGGTTGATCCCAGACAGAGAACCTGAGACTGCGATACATGGCTTCACTAGCCTCGTCCCCCAAGCCTTGTAGACACGAATCGAGAGCTCGGTTGAGAAAATCCGCCAGACCACGATAATGCCTCGGTTCTTTTCCGGGCTTCGACCAGAGGCGTTTTGATGGTGTTTGTCGCGTGAAGAGATCCTGAGCTTTCCGAACTCTGGGTTGGAGGGAGTTGATACGGCAGTCGTAGTTTGCCAGCGTGTCAAGGGGTATGAAGCGACTTTTAGGATCTACTGGTGGGCATTTGGCTGTGCGAGTCTTTGCAGAGAGGACGTTCTGGAGAAAACTGGCAGGTCTGACCTCCAAGGTGACCAGCCATACTGTCCTTCAGGTCGGCCTGAGAGAGAGGTTCTGATGTATCGGATGTGGGAGCCAGAGCCATGGAATCGAGTTTTGGACCTGTGTTTTCGCAACGGCGTCGAGTTCATGGCGAGACGAAAACATGTGGTTTGATCAGCATCAAGTTCTCTCTGACCATCTTCTGACACTGTCAAAGCCTTGAGCCTTGAATATTCAACGCTGAAGTTATAAAGGATTTAAGTAAAAGCTAGCCAAGAGAAAAAATACTCAGGCTGATGCCTCACAAGCATTTGCTCGTCACCAATCACGCCTCCTAGAAAAAACAAGAAAAATTTGCTCAGTCACACACTGAAAGCGGGACAACAACAACTGATGGAATTATATAAATAATTTGGGTGCAGCTACTAGTGGTACTCATACGGGTGAGAAGTTGAGAAGAGTCTATGATATCAGTTCCAAGTTCAAAAAACAGATCAGCGGTAATGTGTTCTGAATTTAGTGAGTGGCTGTGGAAAACGTAAAGAAAGTTGGTCAGAAATTATAAGAACAGAAAGGATGAAAATGAAAATGGAGACACACCTTGGATAACTTTTGGATAAGCTGCTGGAAATGATGTTTCTTTGTGTGGGGCATAGGAGGCAAGTTAAAGGCTGACTCAAACTCAGACTCAGCATCAGTGATGATTGATACACTGGGTTGAGTGTAACAAGAGGTCCAATTGGGCCCATGAGCAGTAAAGGTGCCCCAGTCTAAAATTGCCGGATCATATTCCTGGGATATGACACAGCGTAGGGGCGGAATACTGAGGACAGAGCAATATTCAGGAGGGATCCACAGAACAAGTGATCCATTGGTGGGGTCAACAAGCCATCCATTCTGGCGTAATTCCAGCATCGGCAGTGTTGCCGCGGTTCGGTTCGGTCCGTGAACCTGTTAATTTTCTTGAACCTTGAACCTGGACCTAAGGTTCGGTTCAAAAAATTTTGAACCTTGGACCTGAACCTAAGGTTCAGGTTCAGCGGTCCAGGTTCGGGGTGGCGCCTGGTCCGAACCCGGTTCGAACCTCCAAAGCTTGCTAGTAACACTTTTTAATTAGAATAAGTTGTTCTCGCCTTGCCGCGTTTACATGGCTCAAAAAAGGAGTTCAGAGTCTTGTGTTTGCTTGCTCCTCCATCTGTGTATCATGTTAAAGAATGAAAATTTAGGAAAATTTGGACTTAATGACTTTCGGGAGTGGTACTTTGTTACTTTTGGAATCATGAAAATCAAGGTGGGTAGATTGTTCAAATTAGTCTGTGATGGATCAGCAGCTGCACAAGTAAGATATAATAAGCAGTTAATTTAATTGATATACTATCCAGGATATTGCAGCAGTGGTCTGAGGAACACGGCCTATCTCCTGTGGAAGCCGGTTGGATGGTTTGGTACAATGTTGCCCTTGAACAATCAAGGTTTTATCAATCAGGTCTCTGCCAGAGCCCATGGTGGGGAAACAAAGACTCAGATCACAGCATTAACTTTTATACATACTTTCTATGGGTGGATCTTACTCCGAATTTGCACTGCTCAAACATCAAAAGTGAAGGAAAAACAAAGTAAGAGGTAGCAATCACAAATGGCTCATATGCCCCGTCGGCTAAGGAAGATCCAAACTGGCGGCCAAGCGGTGGCCGCGAATATTGGAGGTTCAAGGTTCAGGGGTCCAGAGTGATTTTGGACCTTGAACCTAGGTTCACTGGTAGTCTGGACCGCGGACCGAACCGCAAGGTTCGGTCCACACAAATGCTCGAACCTGGACCTGAACCTCGGTTCAGGTTCAGGTTCGAACCCGGTCCACTAGGTTCATGGACCGAACCGCGGCAACACTGAGCATCGGAAAGAGGGCGGAAATTGCAGATGGTGTGAATTTGGGGGATGTAGTATTATTTGGCTGGCTGTAGATGTAATCTCATTTGTATGCCCCTGGAGAGGCTTCCCTACCGCAGGGCCACTGTCTGCATTACATATTCTTACTGAGTTGTCATCAGATCCCGAGAAAATCCTGGTTCCATCTGGAGAAAATGCAACAGAGTTAACCAAGTCTGTATGCCCCTGAAGAGGCTTCCCTACAGGAGTGCCACTGTCTGCATTCCATATTCTTACTGTGGTGTCACCAGATCCAGAGACAATCCTGGTTCTATCTGGAGAAAATGCAACAGAGTTAACCATGTTTGTATGCCTTTGGAGAGGCTTCCCGACAGCAGTGCCACTGTCTGCATTCCATATTATGATTGACTTGTCCCTAGATCCAGAGACAATCCTGGTTCCATCTGGAGAAAATGCAACAGACTGAACCCAGTTTGTATGCCCCTGGAGAGGTTTCCCTACAGCAGTGCCGCTGTCTGCATTCCATATTCGTACTGTGGTGTCACTAGATCCAGAGACAATCCTGGTTCCATCTGGAGAAAATGCAACAGAGTTAACACAGTGTGTATGCCCTTGGAGAGGCTTCCCTACAGCAGTACCACTGTCTGCATTCCATATTCTTAGTGAGTCATCATGAGATCCAGACACAATCCTGGCTCCATCTGGAGAAAATGCAACAGAACAAACCGACTCTGTATGCCCTTTCAGAGGCTTCCCTACAGCAGTGCCACTGTCTGCATTCCATATTCTTACTGTAGTGTCACCAGATCCAGAGACAATCCTGGTTCCATCTGGAGAAAATGCAACAGAGTAGACCATATTTGTATGCCCTTGGAGAGGCTTCCCTATGGCAGTGCCACTGTCTGCATTCCATATTATTACTGACTTGTCCCAAGATCCAGAGACAATCCTGGTTCCATCTGAAGAAAATGCAACAGATAAAACCCAGTTTTTATGCCCTTGGAGAGGCTTCCCTACAGCAGTGCCACTGTCGGCATCCCATATTCTTACTGACTTGTCATTAGATCCAGACACAATCCTGGTTCCATCTGGAGAAAATGCAACAGAGCTAACTGTATTTGTATGACCTTGGAAAGGATTCCCTACAGCAGTGCCACTGTCTGCATTCCATATTCTTACCGTGTTGTCCCAAGATCCAGAGACAATCCTGGTTCCATCTGGAGAAAATGCCACAGATAAGACCCATTTTGTATGCCCTTTCAGAGGCTTACCTACAGCAGTGCCACTGTCTGCATTCCATATTCTTACTGTGTTGTCCCAAGATCCAGAGACAATCCTGGTTCCATCTGGAGAAAATGCTACAGACAAAACCCATTCTGTATGCCCTTTCAGGGCCTTTCCTAGGGCAGTGCCACTGTCTGCATTCCATATTCTCACTGAGTTATCATTAGATCCAGACACAATCCTGGTTCCATCAGGAGAAAATGCCACAGATATAACCCTGTTTGTATGCCCTTTCAGAGGCTTCCCGAAAGGTGTGCCACTGTCTGCCTTCCATATTCTTACTGAGGAGTCATCAGATCCAGACACAATCCTGGTTCCATCTGGAGAAAATGCCACTGATCTAACCCAGTCTGTATGCCCTTGGAGAGGCTTTGCTACAGCAGTGCCACTGTCTGCATTCCATATTCTTACTGAGTTGTCACCAGATCCAGACACAATCCAAGTTCCATCAGGAGAAAATGCCACAGATAAAACCTTGTTTGTATGCCCTTGGAGAGGCTTCCCTACAGCAGTGCCATCTTCTCCATTCCATATTCTTACTGTGTTGTCCCAAGATCCAGAGACAATCCTGGTTCCATCTGGAGAAAATGCAACAGAGCTAACCCAGCTTGTATGCCCTTCGAGAGGCTTCCCTACAGCCGTGCCATTTTCTGCATTCCATATTCTTACTGACTTGTCCTTTGATCCAGAGACAATCCTGGTTCCATCCGGAGAAAATGCAACAGATGTAACCGCATTTTCATGCCCAGAAAGTGAAACCTCTAATGCAGGCCATATTGCTTGATGCCCTTGCAAGAAATTTGCAGGACTTGCAAACTGCTTCAAGAATAGCTCTTGCAAGAGTGATGTAGTTGGTAAGAATGTAATCCCAGATATATACAAATGAGGTGTTGACTCAGTTATTAACCGTCCAAATATGTGTCCAAATTTCTTGATTTCCCATGCAATTTGTTCAAGAATTCTTGTAGCTGTTCCTCCATTCTGAATGACTTGCAAGCCTGGGACCATTTCCAAAAAACTCGTACTTACTCTGGAACTTTTCAACCACTGCAGAGTGTTGTCCATACTTTTTGATACTACATCAACCTTGCTCCGAATTCCCAAAATCTCAATCCAAAAAACAACTGCTCTTAAAATAAATTCTTTAATGCTATTCAACACTTTTATCCCATATTGTGCCCCCACTAGATGATAGCTCCAAAACAAACATGCATACATCAGTTCCTCCTTTTTTTCCAATGCTTCCATCTCCTTCACATTTATCATTTGGTGATTGAACAAACATGATGACTTTAGATTGCACATGTTAAAATGCAGCTCATTGCTCATTAGTTTCAGTGTTCCATTGGCCATGATCATATGCCCAACTTTTAAATCAACATAGAATATATTGCTCCTATTTTCATCCAGCAGGAAGTCACGAATAGATGTGTGCATTGGTCTGATGGGAGTATTTGAATCATTTACCCCAGTGAAAAGTGACCCAAGCCAAGAGATCACTACGTCAACTCCCTGATCATTGTCCGGGTATTCTCCTTCCTGATTGCCAGATGCCTTTTGAAGGCCTTGTATTGCATGCTTTGACAACGGCTCAAATGCTGCTAAAATTTGGCCCATTGTATTTTTATATTTTCTCATTGCATCAACATTCTCAACCTTTAAGACTTCACTCAACACAGCTTGATAGAGTTGGTCGAGAATATTGATATCTCCATTATGATCTCCTCCAGTACATGCTATGAAATTTTCATATCTCTTCCGAATATTGATTCCGGGTTTATTTTCCTGATGTAAAGCCTTGCATAATGTTGAAGCCCACTGAAAGTGCCCTTCCGACTTTTCTCCTATGGTTCTACAATGACTGTTATCAAGACTCCCCTCGTCAATGAATTTCTGCATCTTATACACCACATATGCATCAATGTCATCCCTGGTATGCTCAAGAGTACTCATATTTTGGACCATCATTTGGCTATAGCTATACTTTGCATAAATGGTTGTAATGTCCTTTTCCGGCCTAGATGTGACTAGAACTCGAAATTTCCCTGTATCCCCTTTAGCAAAATGGAAATAAAGGTCTCTCTCTCTCCATCTGAGACTTGGGGACCACTTTCATCCAATGCATCAACAACAATTACAACTAGCCTAGAACTATCAACTCTTTGAGCAGGCATTTGAATCAAATTCAGCCATTGATCATTAAGGCTGGAACTATCCAAAATAAATGGATCTTTATCCAAAAGCGCTTGCAGGCTACTTTTGAACTCTGGTATATACAGGGCCAGACTGAAGGCAATAGTACGAATTGCTTTAGCTGGATTACGCTCCATTGCAAAGGTGCGATCAAAATGGAAGAATGCTCCAAGGCAATTTTCTTCCTTGCACAGCTGGCCAACGGAATGACCAATTGCAGATTTTCCGGTTCCTGCAGGACCATGGATAAAAAAGGCTTTAGCAGCATCGGGTTCATGGATCCAATCCATAATCTTTTAAATAATTTTTTTGCGAGTACCTTTCAAGCAGGCTTTATCCTGGTTGATATGAGCTTTCAAATCGGGATTGAGCATTTTGAAAAGCCTATCTTCTAAAAGTAATATATTCAGTGCATTGTTTCCTGGTTTCATGATTGCATGGATCTAACTGACCACTGGATTTGTCTTGGTGAATATTGTTCACAGTGGTATACTGGTCACGTCCAGCGGTAGTAAAGTGTGAATCATGGATTTCAACATCTTTAGCATTTGGGAATATAGCTGCCATGATGGTGGTAGTTGCGGTTCAAGACGCAATTGTCACACTGTCACCATTGCTGAACTTTGATCATATGATTGAGTCGTGATTCTCGCACATGAACCTGTCAGCTGCGTCAGCTTATAAATATCTGAGTTGATGCCCCGTGTCATGTGAAGATTCTCATTTATTCAAAGATTTCAATTCAGTCTCACACTTCTGGTATTCGGCACTCTCCTCATATGAGGACGGCGAGAGGGGAGCCTGCCAAGGAACACCGGGGTACTTTGACTCATGAAGGTATCACCGTATCAGGAACAATAATCCGACCATTCTGTAAAAGTTGAAAGTCTCGTGTGATTTTGGCGGTACTTATATATGTCACAACAAATAAACAAAAGGTGTGTAGACGTTAGTGATGTTCAAGGCCGGGCTCACGCCTTGAAGTCCGGGTCCACTGACGCCCGTTAGTAAGCGCGGAATTGTGAGAACGGATCTAATTCAATTACTGCCGGATTTCACGTAAAACTCGATAAGAGGTACCACCACACTCTAACTTGCCAGCGATGCACCTGCCGCCGACCTCAACATCACCATATCCAGGCAGATTTGAATCAGATACAATTACGATGACAATACGCAAGGATCTTGTTGAAGAAATAGTCCGTCTTCAAGGCGAGGAGATAAGTATACTGCGGGCACAGCTGAAGAAAGATCATGCAATAAGTGTTACTCAGGCGGTCTTTAATTTTCAGTGTTCTGCTTCACCGTTTCACTGAGTGGATTATCTAGATCGATCCTCCTCTTTTGCCTCATGCACACGTGGCCTCCGACTCTGAGGAACAAGAGCATTCTCTTTTTTTAGCTGGACTAAATGAGTCTGGAAGCGGGGGAAATCACTCGGAAGTGGTTGAGGACATTCCAAAGATGCGCAGCAAAAAGGGAAGTGCCATGTGTGTGTGGAGTTCCATTCATTTCGCATGCTTTTTTTCCCCAACGTTCTAAAACGGATCCTCCTAGAGAACACAATGTGATTGCGCAGATGTCATGAGTGGGGAGAAGAAATTGATGCATGAGCTAGCCGAAACTCTTTCGCATGTCAAAAAGGTGGAAGAGAATTACGATGCCTTGGATCAAAGCAACGTTATTCTACGCAAGAAGCTCGCTCAACTCTCCGAAGAAGTGCGTAGAGTTCAATCGGAGCTTGAACATACACGTACTTTGCTTGAAGAAAGTAAGGCGCAGGTACACGTTTCTTCACCACCGTCAACGTTGTTTCCGGCGACGCAGGGCAAACAGGTATCGGTTGAGCAGCTTTCCAAATTTTTAACCTTTCAAGCGAGGCTTCCTATTATACCTTGTTTATATTACTCAGGGTAAGCAACGGAGGCTGTTACCCTTGAACCGGTAAGTCTGTCTTATCCTTCTTTATTATTCTTAAACCCAATCTTAAACCCAAGTTGATACTGAAGAAGGAACTTCGGGCGGGCAAGTCTGATATCCACTCAGCAAGAGGCGACCTGATATCTGGCAACTGGTATGTATCTAATCCAAATGTAAGCTGATGCCGAAATGACCTCAAAATAGCGTGAAGCTCCCGCTAGCCCTAGTAGTCCATTATTTTCATAGCAACACTTCGCACTAGCACACGTTCTTTACTCACCTATCACGTCCCAAAAGGAGGTAAAGCCCCAAGACTTGAAGCGACTATGCAAGACGGTGAGTGCATGGAGTTGCAGTTTCGGAATTTAGATATTCTAAAATGTGTGTGCATGTGTAATGGTAAAATGTACACCCAAATCGCAAAGACTGTGAGCTTCAGTGAGATTGGGAATCAAGAGAAATGAACTGAGAAAGGGGGGCTGGATCAGAGAGATCAATAGGTGACCACTTGGAAAAACTGATATCAGGAACTGGCAGAGACTTGACCTGAGGCTTGATCTGAGCTATCACCATATTTTTGAACTGGGTGTCACTACTGGCACCAGCAGTGGCAGTAGTAGTACTAGTAGCCAGAATCGAAGTTGTAGGGCCATTTGGATTAGCAGGTTCAGTAGTTTGTAGATGGAAAACCTCTGTATATCCAATAATCTTACCTGAAAAGTTAAAATTATTTTTATCAAACCAATGGAATTGAAGAATATTCAAAGGCCTTGCTTACCATCTGAATAGATGGGCCCTAGATTAGATAATTTAACTTGAGAGCCTCTCACAGAGCCATGCAAAGCCTCCAAGTTATGCTCTCTTTTTTGCCGCTTTTTCTGCCTTGAATCATGAATCCTCTTCATACCTCCATGTTTTTGATCACCCTGTAACACAGGATTTATTTATAATAACTGACAGCAACAGTGATCAGGATTTTGGGTTTGCACTGGCTATAGGCAGTGGTTGTCATAATTTGATTGATTGTATAAATGAGAAAAAGTCTTTAAGTTTGTTAGGGTTGGGTTAGGGCTGGACGCAGCCAGAGGCTGCTTGCGCAAGGCGCAACAGGTCAGCGCTTAGGATGGTTAGGGGTTGCAGCCACAGGCTGCTCGCGCGGAGCGCGAAAGGTTAGCGGTTAGCGGTTAGGGCTTAGGGATGAGGGATATTTTGTCAAGAAGGATTAGAAGGCATGATAGTGTAGTGGAATGGTGGAGGTGCGGCGATTGATTGATGGGGTCTCTCGTTCAAATCTCAGCCATTGCTTCTTTTTGAAGCACCGGTTTTATTGACGTACGTTAATTATGAGGGTTATGACTAACTATCACCATTGTTATATGACGTACATTCTTATTGACAAATTATTATTTTATAATGACTGACTATCACCCCTGCAAATGCAAAAATCCCACGGCTGATACCATCAGTCCATTATTTATTAAATCTACGTCCTGGGCTCTCTTGATGACAGTAGTGCCTCTGTCGCTTAAGTTTGGACCCCAGCTTTGGCTCATACATATCATCTGGGACTGGATCCGCATTGAAGATAGATGTGAGTTGATGTAAACCATTGTAAATGGCTCTTCATCAGCAAAACCTGGGTTTTTGCCCCAGCAGCCCATTCAGTCCCCTCCAGCTCGGCTAGCAGGTCCAATTCAGTCCAATTCAATTCACTATAGCGACCCAGCAACTGAATAGTGCTGGCCAGCACTGTCCAGAGGCGACTTTGCTGGAAGTGCTGGAAGCGCTGGACAGCGCTGGACAGCATCAGCGGAACAGGTGGGTGTTGTACAACGTTGTACAACGTTGTACAACACTCGTAACACTTGCAATATTTAAGCGAGGGTACCGTTGTACAACGCCTTTCAGTTCTGTACAACGCCATTCAGTTGACTGAATTTGTACGTACTCAATAGAACAATTTTACACAAAAGCGAATCAATTGGGCTATATACACACATTTGTACTACGATAGATTCTACTTCTTTTCAAGAAAGCGAAGATTTAGTCCAACGTGACCCCCAGTGAAAGGGACTGAGATGGGCCAACATCCACAAGACCGGCCTTCCGGCTTGACAAAAAAAATTCAGATTACAATTAAAGCATCATTGAATCAAGGAGCTCACCATCCTTCTCGAGCTATGTCTGCGAGAAAATTAGCAAGTTTTTTCCCGTGATATGCATCCTCAAATACTGTTTTGATGCCACGGAGCAAGGCGTGATGTTTGCTGAGATAGGCTGCAACACTGAGCTCTTTAGACACTCGGGTAGGGCCATCCTCGTATTCTTCAAGGCAGTTTCTGACCTAAGTATACTGCATGTATGAGCGTTCAGAAAATTTCGTCAAACTCTAGGGCCGTACCACAGTCATGACTAGCACCAGTACTGGGACCGGAACCGTGGTTTGGAAGTGATCTGGGAATTTCCGGGAAAGCGCTGAACGATCAGTGTAATAGTGGTGTAGAATGGAGGAGCGTAAACTCAGATGTTCAGCGTTGCTGGTTTTGTCCTATACATTTGATGCATTAGCAAGAAGTACTCAAACGCGGCGATAGAAGAACTCACTAATGAATCGCGTGGCCCGTAATGGAAGTAGTCACTTCCATCTGGATCGAGAAGTCTCTTGATTTTGGCGATAACCAAATCGACTTCTTGTCCGGAATGGAAATTTTCAGGTGTTTCTTCAAGAGAGAGTGGAAGCGAGTAAGTCTGTTCGACTATTGGGCAAACCTTTTGCTTGAGAGCATTTCTTTGGAAGATTGCCGCGTTATGAAGCTAGCGCAAAATGTGTTAGTTGTGGCTGAGGATAATCATGACGGTCATCAACAAACAGACGTACCAGTTTTTGAATGCCACTCCGATAGGTTTCCAGATAACCTAATTGGAATATAAGACAAGGAATTGAACCCCAAACAAAAAAAGAATACGTACCATCTTCAACTTGAAGCCTCTGTCCAATGCAGTCCATAGTGGCCTGTTCCAGTGATCTCTCGAAGCAGTCATCATCTGCGCGTGGAAACGGATCAGAGAGTGCCATATGAAGATAAACGTGCTCCTTCGCTCTCCCAATCAGCTTTCTCATCATGGGCGGGTAGAATTTCTCCATCCAAGGCTTGGCAGTGGGATCAGCGGGCTTCAGTTTCGACACGGCAGGACCTATAATACAAGATGTTAGACCCGGACTGAAAAACTTTAAGAGAGTTATACGTACCGATGTTGAATGAATACAAAGAGCTGACCTCAGATGGCGCTCTGGATGAACCTTGAGACAACGCTTGAGAGGAAGCTCTGGAAGGAGGTCTGGAGGCTGCTTGTCGAAGGACAGACAAATGCGGGTCTTGCATAGCATGGGACCTGGCCAAAGGATGTACTAAATTGGGGGTGCATGAGTAGAATGAGACCGAGCGTTAAAAACAGGAAGCATACCCATATTTGTTGCACCAAGAAGGGGTAACGTGGACCTGTACCCTAGAGGATTTATCGGTATTAGGGCAATATATTTACTGATAGTAGCTTTGACTCACTTTCTCGAGAGGAACTAATATGGCTTTCATTGGCGCTTCCTAGACGAAGATGGGCATTGTCCGCATCACCCAATTTCGGGTCTGGGTCTGGGTCCGCATCTGCATTGGGGTCATCTTCGATTTCTTGTAGCTCTTCTACCGATAGTGTTTGAGTCCCATTCCGCTGGGAGTGATGAAGGTCCAATGATGAGGTCGGTGGCGGATTGTAGGTGCGGTTCCGAGAGCGATGGGCCTCTATGACATCCTGATATTGCCGCAGTCTTAGTGGTAGTAGTTTATGAAAAAAACAGGACTAATTACCTCCTCGGGCTCGTCATTGTTCTCTTCCGGCGGGTCAATGTCCAAGTTGAGATCATGTAGAATTTGCATGTCATGCTCCGAGATGTGCACTGGAAAGGTCAGCATAAAAAGCGTACAAAAGATACCAGACTCACATTCAGGTAATTCTGAGATCGAACTCAGCATGTCACTAGCTCAGTGTAAAAAAGTTAAACGCACCATTGGTGTCCAAATCCATATTCTGAGGGTGATCATCGTGCTCCGGCCAGTCATTATTGACGCCACCCCCCTGAGGATTATTACCTGCAGCATTATCCCAATGCATGTTCAGCCTCTCGTTCTCCCAGTTATTTTGGCGAATATTGAAGTTAGCGAGAGGGTTGAGCTGATGGTTACGATTATTGATATGCTGGTATGTGTCGTTGAAGCTGTTGATATTGGACCGGTAGGCGTCGCTGGTGTTGTTCACTGTATCATAGCATGTATTAGTTGTACTGATGAAATTTTTCCGAGAAATTACCAGGGTTGCTGGGCGAATGATATTCGTCAGAGATTGAAGTTTGGTTTTGAAAGTTTGCATTCATATTCGGGGATTGAGACAAAGAAAAAACTGTAGAAAATGAGGGAAAGCTAGATCATATATAGCAAAGCAAAGGGCGATTACCAGACGAAGTAGTAGAACTTGAGGCAGATATTTGTGTATTGCGAGACAGAGCAGGGTTCGAGACAGACATTGGCAAGTTACGAGATGAAGCAGGATGAACCTGAATAATGATCAAGCTAAGCGGATGATACGGCCGCTGTGGAGAACTTACTAAATTTGAGGTTTGAGCTTGATTAGTCAAATTGGCATTAACGGGTAGGGGAATAGTACGTGATTGAATTCGTTGTGGCTGGTCCAGATTACTGTCACCAACGGCTTTCGTCCTCGATCTGGCCTTCTTCTATGCCTTCTGGTCAAAAACTAATAAGAAAAGTGAAAAAAAAGAAACATACAGTGATAGGTGCCATGACGTTTCTTGGCTCTTGGTTCGCGGACGGGGTAACTCTCAGTCTTTCGGCGCGTTGACTTGGATTTGTTACCATTGCCCCAACCTTTTCAAGTTGTGCTAAAGCCCCGCCTACACCTCGATTTGACCGTATGGGTCGTTTTGGTATCTTTGGAATTATTATAGTCTAAAACAAAAAAGAGAGTTATGGTGCGTACAGCTGGGAAAAAAAGAGGTCAAGATCAGCAGAAATTTTACAAAGATAAAGAAAAAATCACTCACCGTTATTGTATTGAGCAGGAGGCCCTGAACCTGACGCAGGGGACCTCGCCATAGGCTTTGGCTGAAACCAGTGGCACAAGTCCGAGTTCAAGTTAGAGGGCGTGACATGAAGCATGATAAAATTAGATTGATGACTTAGGTTTGGGCAATCGGACTGCATAGGACAATTTGATTCGTATTTTACAGACAACAAAGATACGCTAAATTCACGATTAATACCTACAATAGTTAATCCAGAGTGACGGAGGCCTCAGCATTTCCACAATAGATCTTGACAATGTCTGGATGGACAGAAAAAATTTAATCGATAGTTTGAGGAGAAAATGTTCGAAAACTTACTGTTTTCTCTTACGACGTGGGTGGACAGATCTTCAGGGAAGTCTTCGGCAACAGGGAAGTCTTCGGCAACGTAGGAACCTTCGTCACTGCAATAGTCTAGGTTGCCACTGTCTGGTGAGGATGAGTATCGATAGCGCCGATTCATGCAAAGTATCACATACCGTGACTAAGTAGAGAGACAGAGTCGGGACCTTGATAGGAGGAAAAGCCGCGATAGGAGGAAAAGCCGCGATAGGAGGTAGACGAATTCTTGCTAGTGGCGCTTCGTGCCTGCTCCAGCAAGACGTCTTGCGCGCAATAGTATTCGGCTAGCGATTGCACTAGCTGGAGTTTTTTCTTTACCAGTTGGTGTTCCATCGACAGGATCATGTCTTGCATCTCCACAATTGGAATAAGAGAGTCAATTGGCTGCTGAGGACGGCGCAAAAATTCCTATGGGAAACTGAGCCATTGACGCAAGCACCAGGTACAAAATTTTCCCTACCACTTTTTTACTCTCTAATTCTCGATTGATGATTTCGTTGAGTTTGACGTGAAGAGAATGAAGATCAAGGTCTAAAAGTTTGGATCAAGTACCTGATGAAGAGTACATAAACCTACTACAAACCTGTTGGGTTTTGATAGGACATTGGAGAGGCCACTGAAGCTGGCATTGGAGCGGAAAGGATATGTGAAGGGAAACTAGAAATGGTCAGGACAAATTTACATGAGATATAGTGGTAGAAGCTCACAGTAGAAATTACAGAGTTTACAGATGTTAGAACGAAAGCGATAAACAGTCACATGCACTGTTCCTTGCCACGAATAGGCGCTTATAGTATTTCCGGCATGCCCAGTGCCTCTCATCTTTGCAGTCTACCAAGCTTCAATCCTCCCCAATCTCCACTAATTTCCCCAGGCAAGTCCCGCTTTGTTATTTGCTGCTTCATATACACGAGTACCAGCCACATCTCCCCGCTTTTCCGCTCTCACAGCGTGCACTTTTGTGACCTCCCTTACGGGCATGAATACGCTGGCTGTGGGTGTGCTATCCGGATCGTATGTCACATTTAGGTCAAAGGACGGGCTCATTTTCGGGGTCATCAACATAATTGGTTGGTGGCTTTCTAGAGATACAAGTTATCATACGCCCACGCGTGATTATTTTATCAGGAAATTTTGCAACCGTCTTTTTGGATCAGAGTTATTGGCAACGAGCGATTGCGAGTCGACCTGGTACAACGGTCAAGGCGTATCTGTTGGGAGGGTTGGCTTGGTGAGTCCAATTTACAAACTTCGTGTTGCCCAAAACCCATGACCCTACGATAGGTTCGCCATTCCGTTTACATTCACTACAACTTTGGGGTTAAGTGCGGTCGCGCTTCGTGGAGATCCAGATATGATATCACTTTCCGCAGACAACGTTTCAGCTGGTCTTCCCGCTGCTGCCGCGGCCTCGGCGCTCTTGGGATCGTCCGGAGCCGCGGCGCTGCTGGTGTTACTCTTTCGCGCTGTCACCTCAGCGATTTCCACTGAGCTCATTGCCGTCAGGTAGGAATTGTGTTAATTCTGCTATTGTCAGGATCTGACACTCTTTTATTATCGTAAATAGCAGCCTATTGACGTACAATGTGTACAAGGTACGATTATTTTTGCAAGTCGAAGCACGATCCTGACTGTTTGCAGAGATATGTAAATCCAGGCGCCACGGACAATCAACTGCTGCAAATGGGACATTACATGGTGAGTTTTGTTTTGAACAATATGAGCGTGCATGGCTGAAATTTTGCAGGTCAGGCTGTACGGACTTGTGATGGCTTTTGCAGGTTTGATCTTCTACTTCATCGGTGTCTCAATGGGTGAGTGTTTTTACTTGATTTGATTGGGCACTTCTGACTCGACTTCAGGTTGGTTATACGTAAGTTTCCTCAACCTAATGAACATCCTGCGCCGTTGATATTGTCAAGGTGGTCCCTGAAACTGATGCAGCCCCTCCTATCAGGACACTCAAGCTTTCAACACCAACATATGGCGATCTCAACAACATTGTCTCCCTCGTCATGTCCAGAATCCCCAACTGCTTGTGTTTCCCCAGCCAAATCAACTGCGATCTACGAAAATTGGCATCCACAAGGGTATTGAGGCGAGGAAAAAGTCTCCGTTGTGATGAGTTGTCTCAAACGTACCATCTACCTCAGCGTACCTTATTCTCGGTGCTCTTTCTCACTAATCTCTCCATTGTCCCTATTTCTTGCTATTTCCTTACATTACATGTCTTGCATTCTGTTTTCTTTCGCTCTCTTCTCCTACCATGTGAAATGCATTTCTACGGATATTATTTGTTTACTTTACTTGTTACACCATTTTCAACTACCCTGTGAAATATACGCTTTATCAACGTGAAGAATGGTGAGCAGATAAGTGTACAAAGGGCGCAACTTAGCCCAATGTTTTTGGGCGCTTATTCTTTGTTTTGGCATGTCCATTTCCACCATGTCTTTCTCGACCAACCACGATCGCGTTTGGACCTGCGCTTGTTGTGGTCAGCGGTGTCAAACAGAGAAAGGGCTCAAGTCTCATCTTAACCAAACTCAGTGCCGCAAGAACGGACTCCACTTAATGACCATCCATGCAATGCAGAATACCGTTCGCCCTAGTCCCCTCCCTTCCCTATCTGTGACCTCTACTGTTGACCAGCATAATCCTCATCAGTCTCAGATTTCACTCACTCCCCATGGTGTTCTTCGGCAGTTTATTCCTGTACAACAAGTCAAAGGCGTTTCTCTAAATCCGAGCCCAAGTCCCAATGCTCGCCACGCTTCCGAAAACTCATCGGATTGCATAGAATTTTTTCCGGGAGCCTCTGTTGTCTACGCTCAGGGAAGAACTGCTCTTGACGAATTCAATCACGACCGATATGCATCTCACCGGGCTACAAATCTTTATTACCCTCTATCCGACCGAAGTGAATGGGAATTAGCGAATTGGCTGCTTACCTCTTCTATGTCAATGGCGGAGATTGATCAGTTCCTGAAGCTCAAAATGGTGAGTGATTTTCTAGCTGGCTGTGGCCAAAGTTTCCCGTAACTGAACTTTTTCGAGGCTCAGGATCAGTCGCTCTCTTTTCGGACAGCAAAGGATCTCAAATCTCGCCTGAATCTTCTGCCGCCTGTCGCGTCTTGGAAATGCAAGAGACTCAATGTTGATCCAGCATATCCTACAATGAAGCAGGTCTATCTTTTCTACCGAGACGCTATCGAAGTCCTGCAGGACTTATTGAAGAGTCCGCTAATTCAGGATTACATTTCCTTCATGCCCCTCCGTGTCTTTCAGTCTGCCGACAAGATTTCCAGGGTTTATGAATCCTGGCTTTCCAGTGATCGAGCTTGGTGGTTACAGGTATTTTTTTCATTGGCAAAGCTGTATATGATAATCTTGTAGCTGACTAGATATACGGTCTAGACTGAGCTACCACCAGGCCGCACTCTTCTGGGAACCATCCTATCGTCAGATCAAACAACAATCTCTGTCATGACAGGGAACCAATGCGCTCACCCTCTGCTAATCAGCTTGGCCAACATTGAATGCGAAATCCTTTCCAAAGCATCTCATAATCTTTTCCAACTTCTTGCCCTCCTTCCGATCCCCGTCTTTCGCCATAAATCAACAGATATCCGTGGGGTTCTCAAACACCGATTGTTTCATCGTTGCTGTGATATTGTTCTGAGGCCCTTGAAAGTTGCAGCCTCGATTGGGCATCTAATGGCCGATCCTGTAGCGCAAGTGCGACGGTGTCACACCCCATGCGCTGCCTGGATTGTTGACACGCCAGAGGCCTCCCTTATCAGCTGTGTTGGTGGTGGGGGAAAAACGTCTCCTTTCACCACGGCTATGTACAAGGACTACGGCGATCCGTTCAGACACCCGACTCGCAGTGGAAACTCCACTCTCGAAACCATCGACCGTCTCTCTCAGCTCAGTGATCCTCAGCATATTGAGACGTATTGGCCTTTGGCCCAGAGTCATCAAACCAATGGTGTTGTCGACCCATGCTGGCGCAACTGGACTTCTTCTGATCCAGGCGAATTCCTTCTGCCTGAGATCCTCCACCACTGGCACAAGTTTTTCTTTGATCACGACCTGAAGTGGTGTATCAACGCTCTCGGCGCCGAAGAGATCAATTTTTGGTACAGCCTTGTGCAGAAAAGACAAGGGTTCCGCGTGTTTCCAGAAGGAGTATCTAGGCTGAAGCAGGTAACAGGGCGAGATCAGAGGGAAATGCAACGCTATATTGTGATTGTCATTGCCGGTGCTACCTCCAACAAATTTATTGCCGCTATTCGAGCGATGTGCGACCTCAGATATGGGGGACAAGCTCCTCGATTCAACAATGTCACTGCCGATCGCATTCAGGCAGCTCTACAGGAGTTTCATCAAAATAAGGACGAGATCATTCGGCTTCATGCTAGAACAAACGCTAAAGGTGAACCATTGGGGCATTGGGAGATTCCGAAGCTGGAATTCTTGCAGTCTGTTTTCCCTAGCATCAAGTTATCGGGACCTATCGTACAGTGGGACGCAAACAAGACCGAACGGGCGCACATCACAATGGTGAAAATTCCCGCCCGATCAGGCAATAACCGAAACTACGAAGTACAGATCTGTCGAGAGCTCGATCTCCAGTCTCGAATGCGCAATTTTGATCTCTTGACTTCCATGAAGGATGCCGATGTCGACTTCAGGATTACCAGGGACGATACCGACAATGATGCTGATAGGGCTAGGGATATCGCAGAGCCTTCCTATTCCTCCTCCTCCACCATCTCGACTACAGCCGATCTTAAGGCAAGTATTCTCCCAGTATCAGTGAAGATGTGGGGCGCCACCAGACCGAAAAAGAACCTTTTCATTGCTGCCATCAATCTCCAGAACAATCCGATTGCCCTGAACCCCTTTCGATCTTTTCTCAGTAACCGCGGTCATACAGCATTTCATCTTATCCAACAGCCGGACCTCAAATCACACTCCGTCTTGGAGGCGCAAGCTGTTTTCCAGCTACCTGACTTTTCCGGGGCCCTCGAGGACTACTTTACCAGAGCAAGATTGGGCATTTCGACCTTTACAATTGCTGGTAGAAGATCGGCGAGTCATACCCATGAATTTCTGTTCAAAGTTCACGTTTGGTCGAAGGTCGCCATTCAGGGCAGACAGTTCCACAATCTACTCCTCCCAAATGATATTCGTACCATTTTTGCAACTCCACCTAGCCCTGACTCCCAGTGGAAGTTCGGGCGAAACGACTGCGTCCTCCTTAACATCGATGACGAGAAGGAATGGCCGCATAGCTCTCTAGAAGGTAAAACCCTTTTTCTTACCCGAGTAGCTTGATACTAATCAACCATCTTCTCCTTTTCTAATAGGTCATTGTGTCGCAATCGTTAAAATGATTTTCTCGCTGTCGTATCCGGCAAATCACGCAAACCGTCCTGGTGCAGACCGATTTCTTGCATACTGCGAAAGGTTTGACACAGTCAATCAACCTCCTCCTCCGCAACAGTACGCGCATCTTCCTTGCTATCAAGCTTGGAAGCTGTATTATCCAGATTATTTCTCTGGGTGTTATGTTCTTAGGAAGGCTTTGCGGAGCAGTGGCGCTCCTTTTGGTGATGTCATCCCTATCTCACAATTCCGAGCACAGGTCGCTGTTGCTCCTCGGCTGCGAAACACGGCTGATATCCATCTCACTCCGTACAACGTCATGACCTACGCATCCGAGTATTTGCTCAATAAGTTTTGGGACAAGGAGCTGTGGTATGCTTTCGAAAATGCCGACCCCTGCTCGTCGCCGGCTTTGTAGTTGAATAATTTTCAAATGTATTTGTCACACTTCTCGAGCAATATAATAAGTATATACTTCGACGCAATGAGACATGCCTCAGAAATCTACTTTTGAATTGAATATTTGAATGAATGTTGTGAGTGTTGTACAACACTGAATTGCGCTTGTACAGCACTGAATTGCGTTTGTACAACATTGTGAGTGTTGTACAATGCTGTACAACACCGAATTGCGTTTGTACAACGCTGTGAGTGTTGTGACTGCTGTAGACAGATATCGGTTTTGCTGATGAGCAACTAGTGGACGAAAAGTCCGGTCCTGAACCTGCGTCCGGACTGAACTTTTTCGGACGGGACCGAAAGTCCGGTTCAACGTCCTGGTATTTACCGGACCGGACCTGAAGTCCCGTTCGGCGTCCGGTCAATTCAAGAATTTTGGGACGCGTTCAGAACGCGTTTGAACGCGTCCGGACGCTTTGTAGTCATGCACTTGGCGCTACATGTTAAAATTTATATTCATATATATCATCACAATATCAATGAAAACAAGTCTAACTATGTCTCGGGACGCTCAGTATCCACTAGCTTAAGCCTGAAGTAGCACAGGGGTTTATGTTTCTATGAACGTAGAACTGGGGCTCAAGTAGGTTTCACTTGGTTTTGGACTTTGAGCTCCACTGCTAACTGGTTTTGGTCTGATTTTGCAGGCACAACACTTTCACGTATAGCCCGGGATTATCTTGCTATTCAAGGTTCTGCAACACCCTCAGAGCGAGCCTTCTCAGGCGGGGCTCTTACAGGTACTAAACTACGTAACTCACTTCGACCGGAGATGTTCCAAGCGCTTCAAATTTTGAAAGGTGCTTACCGAAATGGTCATATCTCAGCGACTCAGCAGGCAGCGCAGCACATTGTAGACTTCATGGCAGCATTAGACGAATATGACTTTGGCGATGCTAATGTTGATTTGAATGACGAATATAATGTTTAATTTACTTTACTTCGATAGCTTTTGAATTTTGTCCTCTATATTGAAAAAAATTATACGTCCGGACCAGGTCCGGACGCGTTCTGAACTTGAACCGGACGGAAGTCCGGCGGACCAATGGTCCGGTCCTGGCGTCCCAAATTTTCCTGAACCGGACCAAAAGTCCGGTCCTCGGTCCTCAAAAATTTGCTCTGAACCGGACCGAACCGGACTTTTCGTGCACTATGAGCAACACCTTGTTTTGCTGATGTTTTAAGTGTTTTCTAGCATGGATAAAATTGATATCAGCTAAGTCATTGATAGGACACTGATCTGAACAAACGAAGATAGCAACCATAGTTAAATTTGGAAGTTTGTGCAAGTTAGAAGTTGTGTAGTCAAGTACCGAGTAGTAAACCGGGGAGACATTGAAAATCTAAAATCTATCATTACAAATGGTTCCATCTTTCAAAGTTCATTCAGGCGTAATCCATATATTTTGTACACTAAGCTCAACGGGGATCTACACTATTTGGGTAACAACCATGCTAATTCGGAGGAAGGGGCTGAATTTAGCAATACAATCACAACGGCGCACTGGACTCGCATCATATTTAATCTGACACGCACCGCCCGCATTTAAATGACACGCACGCACGCACCAGTGACACGCAAAAATACATGCCCGTCTAGTTTCGACACCTTATAAATTAATCCATAACGCGATCCTTGAAGAAAAGCAGGATCATCTTGTGATGGTGGAGGATAAAGTACAAGTATGATCGTTTTGTTTGGGGCAGAAGGTCCGCAACCAGCCGAAATTAACTTTGAATATTTATGTAACGTGGAACAGACACGGAACAAACACGCAATTCCCCGTGTGCATATACGAGTAGAATGATTCTTAGACCCCCCCGCTTCAGGCCTCTCCGCCTACATCCGTTTCCCGGTCACCGCAGCTGACTTCAGGACTTCCTGACTTCAATAAGTGTACTTCGACTTTCCGTTTGTACGTGTACCATAAAAAATGGGGTGATTGCCCAGTTCCTAAGCCAGTGGGAGGTATTATGATAAATCTCAATGTGCGTTCCCTTCTTGCGCGAATTCTGTAGTACAGATAAGAAGATCGAAAGAGTTGACAACATTTCAAAATTATCTAATGATTCCGAGAAAATCATATATTGCGAAAGGCATGTGTAGAATAGTTGCGATACTCTGGTGCGATAACCATTGCAACTAGGCCACCGAACCACAATCCTTGTTCACTTGTGGACTCCGCCCATAGGAATTTTAGATGCCTGACTGGACGACCTCCTGCTCGTACGTGACTCCCTTCCCCCTTCCCCTCCCCTTCCTCATATCCTCTGCCCACACACACTTTATCATTGAGTACACTAGCATCGGCGCCCAGTAATCCAAGCATCCCAGGCACACGAAATCAACAGGTCAAAAGGGTGTACTGTACGTATGCGCGCACCTCATGAATACGTAGGAAATACGATATCAAAGAATGTTGAATAGCTTTTTTCGGAGGCCTACTTTGTTTAGATTGTCCAGTAGACAAGGAGTTCAAGAGCGAACTGATAGTCATAGGTGGACAAAAACCTTTTGAAGGATTTTAGAAAATCATTATCGATAAAATTAGAAATGTGTATTTGGAGGACGACGAAACCGACATTGCGGTCAGCGTCGTCGATGGTGGTTCACAAGGAAGAAATGAATTTGGAGTTCGGCGATGGGCCGGAGAGCGCCGGGATCCGGCAGGCAGATCCGGAGCTGGAATCAAAGTTTCTCTCTTAGTACGACAACGACATGGCTCGGTTGGCCTATGGAAAGCTTACTACGCGACAGCTGTCCTTCAAAAATTTAAAAAGGTAGCAATTCCGGTACAATAGACTCATGAAGATTACCAGGATTCGGTTTTCCTTCTCTCTTCGGTCGTAGACCGGCAATACATGAACGCGGTTGAACCATCATCCAGGATGGATGAACCAGATCTGATTCTGACGCTGTAAAGGTATGGGAGCGCTTCTTCTGTCACTCGTTTGAAGTAGTATGTGTCAATGTGGGATTCCTATACAAATAACCGCTCAGCATGTACCAACCCGTGGTACACTGGATGAAATCGGGAGGTGGTTGATGGAACAATGGTCTTGAAGAACTTCTCGGGGCATGCATCTGAGCGTGGTCGGATGACCTTTCCAAGTCCTATTTACGGTTTTGGAGTCACATAAACTCTAGACTCCCCGAACCCGTTTCCCTTTCTCTTCTACTCTACCACTACCATCCTATCATGAAGGTGTTCGACCGAGGATCCAAGAAACCCCGCTGGACTCGCCTGTCTGGCTTTATGCTCAATGCATGTCTCGCGGTATGTAGTTTTATTTTACTCGATAACCTTCAACAAGACTGAAGCTGAATGCTGTAGACTGCTTGTGCTACATCAATGGCTCTGTTCGGTAGGAGCCCAACTTACCTTAGCACGGTCTGCATTAGTTTCTGATATTCTGACTGGCACGCGGTATACAGGGTATGATCAGGGTGTATTCGGGGGATCATAGTCACAGATAGTTTCCTCGAGACGATGGGCAATCCAGGTCAGTAGTGACAACTTCGTATCTTATTCAACCGCTACACGTCAAAAAAAGATACAAACCTTCAAGGAACTATTGTTTCTCTCTACGATATTGGTTCGTCTGTTCTACTTTCCATCTTCGGAAAACTTCACCCTAATACCCTCTCAGGAGCGTCCGTAAACCGCATAAATCTCCTCTTAAAAAAGTTCCTGACGTGGAATGATCTCACTTCATTAGTTTCTTTGGTGCAGTGTCGACGGTTGTCTTTGGCAAGTTTCTTCTCGTCTTGCGGCCTGTTGAAAACCAAATTTATACTTCGCAGGCGAGCGCTTTGGCCGTAAAAAATCGCTGGGTATAGGTGTCATCATTATGAGTATTGGTGCGATTTTGCAAGCAACGGCCTTTACTGTTGCGCATATCATTGTAGCGCGATTATTCACTGGTGAGTCTTCATTCTTTGTTCAGCTCCTCAGACCTCTATTCTTATCAGACCTTTTTACGTGATTAGGGTTCGGTACTGGGTAAAATTCAAAGTCTTCTTTGGTTGGGGCAGAAAGTCAAGCTTACTGGACCCTCTTATGCTATAGAATCACGACGGCCACAGCCCCAGTATGGCAGGGTGAGACTTCCAAACCGGATTTGCGAGGAAAGTTGGTTGTTTTGTCCACAACGTTTGTTTCCGGTTTTTATTTGCCTTTTACGCGAGAAAATTTATTTTTTTTCAATTCATGATAGCACACTTGTCGCTGGATTCTCGCTGAGCAACTGGATGACATACGGCTTCAGCTTTTTGAAAGGTGACGTCAGCTGGCGTTTCCCAATCGCATTCCAGCTGGTGTTTTCCATCATTCTATTGATCACCATACCTTGGCTTCCGGAGTCGCCCAGGTGGCTGATCGCACATGAACGCGACCGCGAAGGAGCAGAGGTCTTGGCTGCATTCCAAGGCGATGGTTCAACGTTTGACTCTCCCAATATCGTGGCTCAGAAAATGGAGATCCTTGAAGCGGTGAACATTGAACGAGAACAATCCCTGAGCTGGTTGAAGATACTGAAGGGTCAAACGGGAAACACTGGTATGGTCAAAAGATTGCTTCTTGGTATGGGTGAGTAGGAATATCCACGTCTTGACAAGGCGTCAATGCAGCTGGATGGTTAACCATTTTTACCTGGAACACACCTTTCCAGGTACCCAGTGGATGCAACAATTAGTAGGAATAAACGTAACAAGGTTCGATCGATTTCGTATTTTGAAGTTGTACTGCCGACTTATAAACATGGATGGAAACTAGCTACTAGTACGTCCAATGTCCATTTAATCTCTGGCTGGCTTATATTATCGATAGCCTTCCCCTGGTTCTGCAAACCTCTGTTGGTCTCTCAAACACCACGTCCCGATTGCTTGCCGCATGCAATTCCGTGAGCTACTTGATTTTTGGATTCGTTGGCCTGGTAAGTGGTGCACCAGATTTTCCCTTGAGTGCTAAACGAGCACACAAAAACCTAGTATCTTATCGATATCGGGGGAAGGCGAACTCTGATGATGGCAGGCGCAACTGGACAGGCAGTTTGCTACATTTTCATCTCCGCGCTACTGTCTCAGGCCGATGGTACATCAAGAGGCGCAAGGTTTGGAGCCGGGGCGACTAGTTTTTTTTTCTTGTACTACGTCTTCTTTGGTGTTTGCTGGGCGGTACGGAAGGGTTCTACTGACGGCTTTTTTGCTATTTCTCACTTCTATGATACCTACTCATCAGGGCGTTCCGTGGCTATACCCAGTGGAGATCAACTCTCTGTCCATGCGTTCCAAGGGTGCCGCACTCGCCACTGGCAGCAACTGGATCGCCAATTACATCGTCGTGCAAATTACTCCTACTGGAATACAGAATCTCGGATGGAAGTTTTACCTCATTTGGATGTCGTTCAATATTGTTTTCATCCCTGTATGTCCTGTTCTTTCTTTGAATCGTCATGAACGACTTGAGCAAGACCGTTTTAGGTCGTCTGGGTTTTCTATCCTGAAACAGCCAACAGACACCTCGAGGATATCGATAGGCTTTACAGAGAAAATCCGGACATGGTAGTCGTCCTGAAACATAAGGAAGCGTATCAAATGGCGAGGCCGCAGCAACTCATCGATGCCAAACTCGAATTAAGTGAAAAAGCCGAACATTCCCCCGAGCTTGAGAAGCCAGAAACGGAGCATCTCAAATCACCAGAGAAGTCCGCCACAGCCCATTTAGGCTAGATTCATATTTGTGGTATTAAAAAATTCAGTATAGCGAAACGATTCCGAGCAGTCTGTACAGGCAAAGAGATGCGTTTACGATTCTTTACAATCTCCCATTGATTATTTAAGGGTTTGGTGGCAGCGCAGATATATCTTTTAAATGGCCAATTTGGTGGGATATGATCTTGCAGACTTCAAATTCAACGTGAGTGTTCATGGTTTCGGCAACTTCAGAAAATTCTCCTGTGAAATCTCCCTTGGAGATGAGCGATGATAAGGATAGAGGGTATCGTATTGGTACACTGCTATACTGGCCCGTAGGTTGGTTGGGAACGTCTAGTACACATGTCACGTAGGTCTCGAGAACACTGTAAGGTTCTATGTTACATAAAACAAGCGCGCAGTTTACAGAATCGGAAGTGCTACGTTTAGCCGAAAGTAAATCCGGAAGATCCAGAAGAGAAATCTTGAAAGGCGAACACGCCACTGCGAAGAAGAGAAGCTTCTCTGTATCCTATCTGACAGTCTGTTATAGAACTGAAACGATTCCAGTTTTGATATGAGGTTCTTTTTTTCTTTCTTTTTTTTCTGTCCTTTCCTTTCTGACCCATGAAATAAAAGCAGTTCCTACAAACCACACTTCAGTCCGCCCTCTTAGATCTCCTTTCCTTCAAAACCCATCTCGGATCGGAGCGTCGAGAGATCCGGCATGAGGGTTAAGAATGGCCATTGCGAAGAATTGCCTGGCGTTGTTACCTGAAGCGATAGGTCTCACTGACGCTCTTGGTTTTTCGGATTGGGAGTTGGACAGTGTGTATGATGGAAAGGTTTATCAAGCGTTGTGGGATAGGGCGCAATTGGAGCCTTTGAATGCAAAAGAAGTGCCGGATGCTTTTGTTAAATTTAAATTCACTTCTGTTCGTGATTGGCTATCACCTTAGGAATCGATTAGGCCGATGTTGCTGAGAGGAAAAAGGATGGCATCAAAGCTGGACAGGACAAAGCTATAATCTCGTGAAGCTCAGAAGACGTGTATGTTTTTAAATCTGTATATTGATGATGCATGTATAAATTCAAGTTCGCGGTAGAATTTCTAATCCTCTTTCTAGGTGTCGACTCGGATACCGTATGGATACCGTGTCATGGCCTGGCCAGGCCTCACCGCGATCGGTTCGTTATATCATGAATGACGGTGAGAAAAACGAGGTTGCGATATAATATGTAGATTTGTAACCCAAAAGCTCTTTTATCTTTTTATCCCATGACTTCTGCGTCCAAGAACAGACCGACCAAGGCAGCCTATCAATGTCTCCCTGGAGGCCCACTGGATATTGATAGAAGTTTTACGATAAAATTGCAGCAACCGCGCACGAGCAGTCTGAGCGTACGCTTGTTGAAAGTTTCGTCCTACTTCATAGTATGGTATGCAATGGGCTGTTGCGACCTCAACCGTGACAAATGATTAGGTCGTGTCGGTAAAGATAACCCTTTTCCAATTTGGCGTATTCTGCGTCGAGCAGATCAGGAAACATGAACGGTGTTGTTCCAGTTCGGTATTTCGATATTGGAACTTATCCATGTCTTTGAGGAATGACGAGAGGTCGAAGTCATTTAGAACGCCGCATATGTTGTCACCTTCCCGGCGGTACATGACGTTGGCCATACGCGGCGAATGCTCATAGAGCCAGCCGTGCACTATAGAGAGAGTGTCAGGAAAATAGTCACAGAAAAAGAATATAGCAACATACTTTCAAGAATATCGTAAAAGACTTGTGTGCATTCCCTGGCAGCAGTAAAGTTGCACGAAAGCTGGGAGTCTCGTACGCGTTCCGAGGTGAATTTTTATGCGGCTTTGGATGGTGTTCTGATCTGAGTGATCACCCTTCCAATCCAGATGGTCAACGGAAGCGACAATGAGCGGGAGATGTCAGAGGGCCCACTCTAAATCATGAGCCATGGCATGTGTCCTTGCAGCGCCGACTAACTCGCTTTCCTCGGTTCGTTCCGAAGGAGAAAATGAGCTTGGCGGGGGAAATGACTCGGAAGTGGTTGAGGACATTCCGAAGATGCGCAGCAAAAAGGTATGTGTGTATGTGGAGTTCCATTCATTTCGCATGCTTTTTTTTTTCCAACGTGCAATTACGGATCCTCCTAGGGAACACAATGCAATTGCGCAGATGTCATGACTTGGGAGAGGAAATTGATGCATGAGCTAGCCGAAACTCTTTCGCATGTCAAAAAGGTGGAAGAGAATTACGATGCCTTGGATCGAAGCAACGTTGTCCTACGCAAGAAGCTCGCTCAACTCTCCGAAGAAGTGCGTAGAGTTCAATCGGAGCTTGAACATACACGTACTTTGCTTGAAGAAAGTAAGGCGCAAGTACACGTTTCTTCACCGCCGTCAACGTTATTTCCGGCAAGGCAGGACAAACTGGTATCGGTTGAGCAGCTTTCCAATTTTTCTTTTTTTCTTTCCAACCTTTCAAGCGAGGCTTCCTATGATACCTTGTTTATATTACTCAGGGTAAGCAACGGAGGCTGTTACCCTTGAACCGGTAAGTCTATCCTTCTTTTGATTATTCTTAAACCCAATCTTAAACCCAAGTTGATACTGAAGAAGGAACTTCGGTCGGGCAAGTCTGATATCCACTCAGCAAGAGGCGACCTGATACAACAGCAACTGGTATGTATTTAATCCAAATGCAAGCTGATGCCGAACTGACCTCAAAACAGCGTGAAGCTTCCGCTAGCCCTGGTCCATCTTCAAGTTTTCCATGGCAACACTTCGCACTAGCACACGTCCTTTACTCACCTATCACATCCCAAAGGGAGGTAAAGCCCAACGACTTGAAGCGACTATGCAAGACGGTGAGTGCATGGAGTTGCAGTTTCGGAATTTGCATATACTAAAATGTGTGTGTGTATGTGTACATGTGTCAAGGCTATAGGAGCCGCGTCTTTCCGAAAATCTTGGCCCGTCGCTTCAACACCCGTGATTGTGGACCACCGCAATGACAAACATGCCTGGGTCGTACTTTTATCCTTTCGAATTTAGCCAGCCGTCGAGTAAAGCGCAAAAAAAAAAGTGGAAAGTAAACCTCAAAAGCAAGTGGAAAGCAAAACGCCCAAGAAGTGGGAATGTAAAGTGCAAAAGAAGGGGGAAAGCAAAGCGCAGAAGAAAGGGAAGGGGAAAGTAAAGCGCAAAAGAAGGAGGAAAGTAAAGCGCAGAAGAAAGTGGAAAGTGGAAAGTAAAGCGCAAAAGGAACTGAAAGGTTTGAAAGGTGCCTTTATCATTCGCCAAGGCATGGAATTGTACATCCGAGTCATAGGTGAGTATGAACGTGATCCCGACACCCTTCCAGAGACTTTAGGGCTGTCGAAATATGAACTACTTCCGCAACCGGTGGGTTTTGTTTCGTCTTAACTCCACTCTGGCTCATTAATTAACGCACAAATCGTTTCTTTTAATTCGTGTTAGGTCGAAGAATATATATTCAAAGCCGTGCGCAGTGTTAATTGAAAGCTAATCCAAACTACCTATCAATTGACGGCGAGTATAGCTAGTCCAGGCGGGATCGTCATGATTCGAGTAGTAAGGATGGTTCAAGTACGGTCCAGAAAAGTTTTGGAAGACTTGATTATAAACGAGGCGAGGAACCAAGGCTATGAAATGACGAGGTAGGAGTGAGGCTTTCCAAACACTCACGTCCCTCTCTGGGAATGGTGCCGCTTGGCCACCCAATGATTCTCGATAAGACGGTGCGCCGTCTTCGACAACAGACCGTCCGAAAATTCTGTACCGCCGCCGCCGAAGGTACCGGCAACTTCAAGGTTCACGTATTACCTCTTTCATCGATACCTGATCCACTTGAGCAGCGAAGTTGGCACTCATTGTGGACCAAAAAAGTCCGGATGATTTCTCTATCCCCATGCTTATTGCGTCGGCTGTGGCACAATCAAAACCAAATCAAAACCACGCCTGATCCTCCCTCTCAATGATGACTGCCCGCTTAACGGCCATCTCGGAAACAATTTCTTAGCCTCGAACTTCATCCCCCAAGCAAAGCTATGCAACGAACCCCTATACCTACAGTCCCGTAGCATGGGAATTTGACAGCCGCCACAGTCTGGACCAAAATAAGTGTCCAACGTCCCTCGCCCATTCAGTTGAGTATTAGCGCAAAACCACCACATAAAAGATTTGAGGAATGCAATTCGTCCACAGCATCAGGCCCCTCAGGCATGTCTAATACCCTCACCCAGCTGAAGGCGTATTTTATTTCTCTCGTTTGTGAGTCAATATTCGCGGGTACGTGATTTTTCTAAACAAAAAAATCATACGAGCCGTTAACTTGAGCTGCTTTTAATGCAGGTCTGTATACTTTCATTTTCGGTGCAGCGCTCTATATTCAGCTGTGAGCACCGATTATCTTTCAATAAAAGC
This sequence comes from Collybiopsis confluens, assembly GCA_013368555.1. Lineage (NCBI taxonomy): Eukaryota > Fungi > Basidiomycota > Agaricomycetes > Agaricales > Omphalotaceae > Collybiopsis > Collybiopsis confluens. The sequence continues at coordinate 22,772 of JAACJN010000164.1, read as the reverse complement.
TCTATAGTGATCGAACGACCTTTTCAGGCGACACCGTGAAAAAGGCCGAACCAACGTCGTTATTCTGGGCTTGACCATTACGATGTACTTTCTATCCATGACTCATCTGACCTTCTGCTTCTATGTCAGCCTCTCTGCTCTTTTTGGCCAGAAGGCTGCAACACACGCTGAGAATACAGACCAAGAGAGTTTGAAGGCTTTCTTTAATGTTTTTGCCTGTACCCCAATTGTCGCGGAAACGCTCAATGTATGAGTCAAATATTCATTTTTTTTTGTTCTCCGCGCTAACGGGGTTGTTTGAGCAGTGCATTATCGGTGACTCGATTGTCATATGGCGTACTTGGGTTTTATGGAACCGTAGTTATCGAATTATCTACTTTCCTTGTGCCTTGCTGGTGGGCGGAACGGGTCAGTCTTGGTGGTTTATCTGTTGACCATACCCACACACCCCCCTACCGTACTAGTCGCTGGGATTTTTATGATTCGCACCACGTTCGCTACTTTCGCTGGGGCATCTCCATTCAATTCCAGCACAATCAGCGCTGTGATAGCTTTTTGTACGCTCACGACTACCATAAACATCTATGCGATAATAGCGATTGGCTATCGTGTATGGTAGGAAATTGATTGTTTCCCATCAGAACCTAGCAAATGCAAATGCTGACTATCAGGCGATAGGATTCATAGTCGAGCCATGAAAGATCTCGGAGGCCACGGTGCAGGACTCGGAGATTCCGGCGGTCTCTACCGTAGTGTTTTCCTCATTTTCGTGGAATCTGGTTTCATTTATTGCATTCTACCGGTACGTATGACTTCAACCACTCGCGTCTTAATCCAGGTTCTCATGAACTTGGCAGATCTTGATGCTCATCCTTTACAGTACATCGAATAATGGTGTCTTTATCGTGATAGGTATCTTATGTCAAATAACGGTGAGCACTTTGTTGGGGGAAGGCCATTCGCTTTTGACCAGAAAATTTGCACCTAATGTAGGGTATATATCCGACTGCGATCATCGTGCTGGTATGCTTGCAGCTCACCCAACATGATCGCATTACTCGAATGACAGAGAGCGCCATCAACTTTCGAAAAAGCACAAACATTCTGAATCGCAATTCGGGTGTAGTTTCGACACCTTATAGATCAAAGCATAACGCAATCCTTGAAGAAAAGCAAGATCATTTTGTGATGGTGGAGGATAAAGTACTAGTATGATCGTTTTGTTTGGGGCAGAAGGTCCGCCACCAGCCGAAATTAACTTTGAATATTTATGTAACGTGGAACAAACACGCAATTCCCCATGTAGAATGATTCTTAGACCCCCCCCCCCCCCCCCCGCTTCAGGCCTCTCCGCCTACATCCGTTTCCCGGTCACCGCAGCTGACTTCAGGACTTCCTGACTTCAATAAGTGTACTTCGACTTTCCGTTTGTACGTGTACCATAAAAAATGGGGTGATCGCCCAGTTCCTAAGCCAGTGGGAGGCTATTATGATAAATCTTAATGTGCGTTCCCTTCTTGCGCGAATTCCGTAGTACAGATAAGAAGATCGAAAGAGTTGACAACATTTCAAAATTATCTAATGATTCTGAGAAAATCATATATTGCGCAAGGGATGTGTAAAATAGGTGCGATACTCTGGTGCGATAACCATTGCAACTAGGCCACCGAACCATCCTTTTTCACTTGTGGACTGTAGGGGAACTCCGCCCATAGGAATTTTAGATGCCTGACTGGACGACCTCCTGCTCGTACGTGACTCCCTTCCCCCTTCTCCTCCCCTCCTCATATCCTCTGCCCACACACTTTATCATTGAGTACACCAGCATCGGCGCCCAGTAATCCAAGCACCCCAGGCACACGAAATCAACAGGTCAAAAGGGTGTACCGTACGTATGCGCGCACCTCATGAATACGTAGGAAATAAGATATTTTGGTAGTAATTCGGTTCAGGGAGATACCTAGAGGCTTAGATATCTTTACTCCGACCCCTCCTGTGCTAAAACGTACGTAGTATCGCCGAACGCACTCGTGTACACGCAACCCACAACCCACAAACCTGCTTTTGTTTTCTTTGAGAACCATTAGGTCTCTGCATCGGCATCACCAGCAGCTTTAACGTCCCACTTTCCAAAGTACAAACTGAGTAACAAAAACGAACGTTATTAGTCAACGTAAAAATAAAAAATAAAAAGAAACCCTGGAACGTACTCGAATACCGCCATCGTCGTCCATTTTCTATTATCAGCTTCGGGGAAGACAAGGGATCGAGGACCGTAGAAGACCTGTGATACAGACAATTGATACCGAACCAGTCAGAAAAACCCGACGACCCTGAGCGAAAAAGGAAAAATCCACATACCTCATCGTCAACTTCGTCCTGCTTCCTAGGAAGACAGTGTAAAAATTTCCATTCGGGATTAGCACCTCCTTCTCGACATAACGCTTCAGTGATTTGGTATCCTTCAAAATCTTTCAACTTCTGCGCTTTTTCAGCTTCTTGACCCATTGAAATCCTGATGGGAGAAGGGGATAAAAAAAGGTATACCCGTTCAGTAACGTTGTAAACAAGCAAGAGAAACTAACCAAGTATCGGTAACAACAACATCAGCACCCTTAACCGCCTCCTTCGGATCCTCTCCCCACCATATACCCTTATCACATCCCAACTCTTCTACCCTCTTCCAAACCGCCTCTGGAGCACGATACTTGGCCGGACTCGCGACTCTCAAAGAATGTCCCAGTCTCGGATACGTGACCAGCATATCATGCAGCACGTTCGCACTGTCCCCTACGTACGCGACCGTCAATGGTCGGAGGTCCGGCAGAACCTTTTTACGTTTCGTAGATTCGGAGGATGATGATTTTTGTTGTTGTTGTGGACTGTTGAACAGATGGGCGTGTTCGTGTAGTGTAAGAAGGTCAGCGAGGATCTGAGTAGGATGCCAGAGGTCTGAGAGCGCATTGAGAACTGGAACTGGGGAGTATTTGGCCAGTTCCTGTAAAAAATAAATAAACATGTTAACGGGGGAAAAAAAAGAAATCCACAAGAAAAAGAGAAACACACAAACCTCAATCTCCTCATGCTTTCCAACACGCGCGAATATCCCTTCCGTCATTCCTCCAATAACACGAGCCGTATCCCTCGGAGTCTCATTAACCCCCAACTGGATATCATCTCTCCCCAAAAACATGGCATTCCCACCAAGCAAAGTGACACTCGTCTCAGACGCCAACCGGGTCCGAGTACTCCTCTTGGAAAACAGCAGCGCAATAGTCTTGTTGAAAAGCGACTGCGAGGGCATTCTCAATTGGTGTTGCTGTTTTTGTTTGGAAGAGGAGGATCGGCGAAAGTGAGGCTCGAGCCAAGGTTTGCCAAGTCTTTTGCATTTGAAAGAGTGGGTAAGGAGGCGGGTGATTTGGGGGACTGAGAGGTCCGCAAGAGTCATTAGGTGCGGAGGAGGAGAAGCAGAAGTTAATTTTGAGGCGATTCGGGATGCCATGGTGAAATATGACTCGAAATTTGGTAAAGTACTGGCAGGAACTTGTGCAGCTCAATGGTAGAGCAATCAAATACCAGAAAGATACTCGACGCTGGCCTAAATGCTGTCCCTGGCTCTTCGAGAACGGAAGGTTGAAGGGAAAGCTGAAGCAACCCCGAGCGAAAAAAAAAAAAAGTAAATCAACACGTGATAATCATCTGACTCCTAAGTATTCGTCAGCTCGTGCGACTTTTTCTCAGTTGACACGACTTTCCGGTTCGACGCATTGACCAAAATGGCAAAATCCAGAGCTGGGGCTAGAGAGAACATGCAGGGTGCACCTACTACGGATCTAAAGACTTTTGCGTGAGAAATATGCTGTAGCTCAGGGCTGCAAAACCTGGAAAAGCGATGATGGGCCACGGCTCGACTCAGAATCCAGATCGCACACCGCTCGCAGCACTATTTTCTGCATACGTATGACAAAGACAGAAATAACCAACGTTTCCAAGATCCAAAAATCACTTGTCAAATGCACAACAATGGTCCAGACCTCATCTATGAGAAAACACCGTAATACACGTTTTATTTTTACCTTGGTTAACATGATAAATGGAGTTCCATCGCCCGTTGGCAAAATGCGGAACGCCTAGTAGAACTTGTGTTTGCTTCAGTTACCAGTAACAGCGCTCGTGATCCGCCGTAATGATAACCACTTTGACATCTAGGACGAAACGGGAGTTGGTAGGGCAGGGCGATGACCAAGGACCTAGGAACTTTACTTTTAGGAGGTTCATCGTCGGGGGTACTAAGGAAGAAGGGACGAGTACATCAGCCTGAAAATGCCTACCGTCAGACATCCGCCTGCAAGTCTAGACCATATACGAACGGCTTCTCCCGGAAACCTAAAGAAATTCACCAAGTCCGAGGTTGACTCCATTAAGGATTTCTGGTGGTAATGCCAAACGATCGTAAGGTCGTCGAGCCAAGGCACCAAGACTGGGAATCCAACAACTTTTTACGAGAGTTGCGCCATCGTGCGTCACGGCTATGGTAACCCTCGTCTGATCGTTGAAAGTGGATTAGCCGCCAACGATTCCCTTACAGCGTACGCTATAAGGAGGAGGATAGAGATGAAAAGATCAAAAAAAAAACGCAAGTACTGCAATACAGCGCAAATACTGATATCTGGTCTGCGATATCTGGTCTGCGTTGGCCCGCAGTCGATCTCTCATACCACTTCTGGACAGAAGTAGTACGGTGCGGCCGAGAGATGTCGATGCTTCCAGAATAAGTACTTCCATTGGCGTCCGAGGAAGCTGCTTACCGTTCCCCGCTGCCACTCCACTCAGCTTCTTGGAGACTGATGCGGGTAGTAACCAAAGCTGACCGATGCTATGACCTGACCGTCGAGCTCGGAGCACCGCGAAACCGGGAAGTATGTGCAATGAATCACCCTTCCCATACTGTCGCCGTCCGGAAAAGACAACTAAAGAGATATCAATACGGCGGGTGCGAGTAACAGTACAGGTTCGATGGCGTAGTTGGTTATCGCATCTGTCTAACACACAGAAGGTCCCCAGTTCGAGCCTGGGTCGAATCATTGCTGAATCACTCTCGAGCTTTTTGTCCTCGTTGATTTGCCACCACCATTTTTCGGTTTTCGGTTGTGCAAGACTAATAAGATGTGTACTTACGTAGGCTGCTTACCAGAATCCATATAATCCCAGCAACAACCTTGCTATGATGGATGAACATCATCTCGAAACCTTAGCAACCTCGACTCAACCCGGAATGTAATTCTGGCAGATTTGGACGTCTTTATGGGTTTACTAGGCGTCTTTGTCTACATACTACATAATACTATTCGCAATAGTCAAATTTCCTTCCGTTGCCAATGTTGCTATTGTCAGGTGTCAGGGTGTTTTCCCAAAAAAAGATGTAAATAAAAATTAAAATAAATTTACCGCCGCAGTTGTTGGCAATACCCTGAGGTCTATTCTTCTTTACCGGATCCCAGTCTCATGGAACCAGGGCAGTCGGAGGTGTTACGTCGTCGGAAGGCAGTATAAAGATCCTAGCCTGAGAAGAAAGCACAAAAGAAGAAAGCCCGAGGGGTACCCGCTGAAGGAAGGCGTGGGGAAAACGATTAAAAATACATAGTATATTGAAGGAACAGAGCCGACGGTGAAAAGAAAGGAGTGCTTGTACTAAGCCGGAATCGTGTGCGTGTGTACAGGATAATCATGATGGTATACTTGCGGTGCATGCTTCTCCCGGAAAAAAAGAAGTAGGTTGAGCTCCGTGGCCATCACTGGGTCCCCCACCCAGTATTACCAAGGATTCCTGACTCATCTCATCGTACCTGCAGGAGGAGGTCGAGATCGGATGTCCTTAGTACCAAGCAAACGCTAAAAGGGGAATTGCTTGGATGAACGTATAGCCTGAGATGCCAGGATCCGAGGAGTCGGTATACTCCTGAGTACTTATAGAATCTTCAATCCACTCTCTGAGTCTGTAGGCGCGAATGAATACTAATCGGCAAATAATTCTGGCCCTGTATCCTTACATTTCCTGTACAAGTACATAACAGTAAGTATACCCCCAGCAAGGAACGCAGTTCAAGATCGAAACATCTGCCTGCCGCCGCTCTCTTGCCACACGTATATAGGACCATACAAGTTCAAGATTTGAAAAAGGAAAAAAAAAAGAAATCATAACGTGCGGAAAGATGAGATGGAATACTGAATCCTCTTGTCTACTATATTCCCCTCCCCCTTTCAACCTTATCATCTCTTCCCGTCACGCAACAAGTTTGGGACTAAGTATTTCCGCCCGGCGAGTCTTTCTTTTTGCTCAGATTTTAAAGGCAAGCCAGTTGGCCACTCTACACGTGCTCCGAAGGGACTGCGATTAGTAAATTTAATGGAGCTGCAGCGTCCAATTCACTTGGAACGACGTATGTATGCCCCACAGTACCTTCGAAGTCAAGGACCTCAATTCAAGCTATGTACACAACTTTTCGCTTTCAATGTATGCGCCGTCACCTGTGTTGCTTTCTTGTATTTCTTTTACAATCGAGCTGGTAGAGCTTGGTGCCGGTGTCAGCTGTCAGCGCTCTGAAGCTGATCAATGGATGCCATATACTTAGTGGGAGTCAGAGGATCACCGGCAAGAGTTTGCATGGAGTCACACGCCTTCCCTCTACTTTTTACTTACATCTCAATGAGGACGAACAATCCCGTGGAAGAAAAGGGAAGAAGGTCATCGGCGAGAGTCACATATCAATACAGACTCCTTTCTACATATTTAAATGAGAACAGCCGTTGACTTACCACCACATACTACGAGATGGGGATGTCCCGTCATAGACAAGTCACAAAGATTGGAAACAATGCCAGAGAGCTAGATTGCCCCGCACAAGCATATCAATGAGAATATTACAGAAAGACTTTTCATTTTTTTCGCTTTACTGTGATTAGATAAGTAGATCATGTGAGCGCGTAACTGACAGAACTTTCTTATGTAAGTTTATTCGTGCAGTGACTCGGTCGCTTTCTGCTCTCTCATTATGTGACTAGTTTTCTTCTTTTCCTCGACAACTCGAGGAAATATCTCGAAGCGCATTCAATCTGCCTGTAACGTTGCTTTCAATTCAGTAAAGTGAACTAAACGCAGAGCAACTTTCTCTTGGAGCTTCGTCGAACTGGCTACATAAAAGGCGAGTGTGCTCTTGGCTATGATTCGTCTATTAATGAGTCATGGTGGTTCAAGTCAAGCGGTAGTAGCAGCCGAATAGCTCGGATCCACTCACTAACTTGGAGTCAAGGACCCGTTCTTCTCGATGAGAACGTCAGCTAGTGAGATTCCGGATACACTCGAGGGCAGCATACCCAAGCCTGAGCTCCGGTCTGTTTTCCCCCTCGCTTCTGGAGAGCCAAGCTCACACCATATCTCAGGCATGCCGAGGTAATCCTTCTCCTGCTCTCCACCGATGATTGCGGTATTGTACCGATTCGTATATCATCTTCGATGCTATAGAATGTTCTCGGCGGCGCTGTAACTGGGCAAAATCTAATGCGACATGTCCACTTTTTAGGAACTGACAATATTGAGTATGCCACAGTCCATGCGAGCATCCAAATACTGATAATCACGAGGCTCTGCTGCTATATGCTTGGAAACAGGACTAGCCCTCCGTAAAGGTAAATCTCCCGCTAAAAAGGATCGTAACTAGTGTTTCTGATGCTCCAGCCTACCCCAGAACTATCTTCATAGGAAGGATCCCTTCCCCAAATATTGACCGAAGATTTGGCTGATCCAAGATGCCGTCCCTCCTCATTTGGTATCTGACCAGATTCCCTGCAATGGAAGGTAGTAGGTACCTACTCGCACCGTGACCGACGTTATTAAACATCGGAAGTTTCTTGACGATGAGATCTCCCTGTCAACACTAGGTCCCACACTCCACTTGCTTTCGTAGCCGCTACATCTTGCCAGCGGGAAGCGTTGAGAATAGGAATCCCGCTCTCCAGTGGTAAGGTTGGCTCTGTAATCACAAAATTTGCAACACGTGACCGCAGCGTTTGCTGACATATAGACACTTTTTAGTCGTCAGCCAGTGATTGAGTGATTGAGTTGCCCAATTCATTGAATTGACCCTAGAGTTTAAGATAGCTGCCAATCCAGTATCCGCCAACTCAAAGACATACTTAACCTCCTGTCGGTTCTTCGATGTGCGCGGGATATTCTCGACTCTGTATGTATTATTTTTCCTGACAGGTTTCTGATTCGGCACTCCCGGAGCTGTAAGCACGGATCAACTCCTGTATGCTCCGGGTGACATTGACGACGTGTAGATGCGGTGGATAGCCTTCCAAACTCAACACAGTAAAGCGTCTGCAATTCTTCATCCCGCAATCTAATTTCCTGAAAAGGTTCAGACCGTTTATAGAGGTTCCAGACCGTTGGGATCCTGAAAAGATCTATTGATGCGATGGCACGAAGGAAATAACCGAATTTTTTTCTTTTTTGAGTCTCACCTCACCGTCAAATTCAAGTATATAAACCACTCCAACATCAACCCAAGCTACTCACCCTCAGTCTTGCCACCCTCTCCATACTCAACCTCCCGACATGTTTTCCAAAGCTTCTACCCCGAATTTCTACCTGGAGCTTGAGAAGAACGAGCTCCAGCTACGTGTCGGTACCCCCAGCCCCGCTACCCCTAAAAACGAGCGGATCCTTGTCATCGGCGGTGGCGTCAGTGGAATGACAGTAAGGATTGCTATTCTTTCGCTTCCAGCAAGGGTTGACCATTGTGTATAGTCCGCATGGGCCCTGATTGATCAAGGTTACGATGTAACCATTGTTTCCGAACGTTGGGCAGACCGCAAGAATCGTATTACTTCCCAGATTGCTGGCGCTCTGTGAGTCCTAGATAGTGCAGCCAGCTCTCATTGCGTTACCGATACCTCAAAACGCTCAGATGGGAATACCCTCCTGCTGTTTGTGGAAAGCATACCGACGTGAGTCCTCGAGCTTCTATCTGTAACGTTGAGGACATAATTTATCTTTTTTTCAGGCCATTTCCCTCTGTCATTCTAAGGGCTGGGCAATGACATCCTACAAGGCATTCGAGCAAATTGTGACAAAGCTTGGCGAAACCGACGGCATAGATCATGGCGTCCGAATGAGAACTTCCAACTTCTTCTTCGACACCCCGCTCGAGGCTCGACCCGACCAGCTCGAAAAGTGGGAAGAGATTTGCGGACATTCAGACACGGTAGATATCTTCGGTGATGAAATACCAGTGATGACTCTGGTCTAACACGGCTATCCACAGATCAAAGGCCTTAAACGTAGTTCGGAGTTGATCCAGCACCACTCCGTTGACCAGAAAGCCGGAATGAAAGATGCGTATCAACTGCAGGCGCCTACGATCGATACCGATGTCTACATGATGTGGTTGCACTTTATCTTGGACTGCAAAGGTGCCACATTCGTCACTGAACGCATAAATGGCGAATTGTTAGCCCAGGAGGAAGCACTGCTCTCGCGATATGACGCATTTGCTATTGTCAATGCCACGGGTCTCTCTTCTCTGGAGCTCGCCGGGGATGAAACAGTTTATCCACTTCGAGGCGCAATCATACGGGTTAAGAATGATGGAACAAAGTTCCCAAAACTAACCGAGGCTCTTGCTGTCACTCATGATGAAACGTATGCGACCGATGAGGATATGGTCTTCATTGTACCTCGTAACGACAACATTTTGATTCTGGGCGGTAAGGATCACTCCAGTACTTTAAGTACGTCCTTGAGCTGACGCATACTTCTCAGGTATCACGGAACCCCATCAATGGGATCTTAATCTGACAGTCGATACACCAGTCATCAAGCGCATGCGCGAGCGTTGCAATGCTTTTGTCCCTGGATTAGAGAACGCTGAGTATGACGATGAGACTCAGCTGTTACAGGGCCTGCGGCCTTTCCGTGGGTCTAACGTGAGAGTCGAGCGTGAAACAAAATTGAGAAAAGATGGATCTGACAGCCGAATCATTCATACATACGGACAAGGAGGATCAGGATTCTCGTTGTCATTTGGTTGTGCTGGAACCGTGAGTTCATAATTGCACTCTTTTCGCAGATGGCAGCTTAATTGTTTTTTTTTTTTTCATTTCAGGTCGTCTGTCTATTGCAAGAAATTGAAGCATCAAAGCCTCCGACCAAAATGGAACTCCTCAACGGACAGTTGGAGGAACTAAAGCTTGCATGTTAAGCTTGTATGTTTAACTGCTCGACGATGTTTGCTTCCCTGTTCCGGTTTAGCTCGGTCCTCTTTTTTGTACCACTATAAATTTATTACACCATCACCTGTATCCGATTCTTTTTCCGATTTGCTACGTCTTGCAGCACCGTTAAGAATAAACATTTCAATTGAGCCCCTTTCAAAAAAAACCTAATTTTGACCTCAAGGCCGACGGAGGAAGGTAATGATTGCGCTTCTCTGTGTGAAAGCTTGACGCTTGAATATTTGTGTTTGGACGTAAAGCCCAATAAGATCTGCTTGGACCGGATGTCGGACTCAGCGATGTACTACATTCTAATCAAGTGAGCGGTTTGGTGGTTTTGATCAGGGCGGTACTATCCACAATTCCACGCGCTCCTTCCCGGATGTATCGGAAAGGCTTCTTTCAAGTCGTTACCGAGCATATGCTTCACGACTCCCAATGATGCACGGGACATTTCTATCCTGATGTGAAATTCATACCGTTCAAGCTGCCTGAGGCTCCTGCCTGGGACTGCTGCCACAGGAGGAAAATTCGCAGAAGGCTTTTTTGAAAATAGCATGCTACTGTAAACTTAATCTACTAGAATCTCAATCTCATTCAAGTAGATTTAAATTTCTCAGTAATTGGAGTTCAAGGTGAGAACTTGAGCTTACACTTATGGGGCGACCGCGGATCCCATGGCGTGCTACAATACTCCGCGTCTTGAAGGGTCCGAGTCAAGAGTCCGACCGCAATGTTACAGCAAACAGGGGTAAACCCCCAAGGAAGGAGTTGCTAGACTCTATCCGCTGAGTCTAGTAGTCTCTCTCTGTCTAAGCCGTAATATAGCATATATGTACGAACTACATCCAAATGTCGGTTATGCTTGGTACTTAGACAAAAGTGGCTCTGGTTTCCCTCTGGATCGTTCAACAATACACATTATAATACACGTCGACGGCGTGATCAATACCATTACCATCCGCCGGTGGCTCCTCAGGAAGCACCTATGGCCCGCCGCGAGAACCTACCGCCTTTCGGCATACATGGCTTGCCCATATACTTCGGTCACGCTTGACGCGCCGGCGGTCTGCCGCTATTTACTGCATCTCTCATATACCATGCCTATATTCCGAGTACATTCAACAACGCTCGCAGTTAAAGGTCAACAGGAGTCGTTAAGGAACACCAAAGTTGTAAAATCAATCAATGTCTATCGGGTCTAACCGTCTATCGGCAAAAGCGGTAGGCAATCTCAATACCATTTGCCATCAAGAATTTTGTCCGCCAGGATACCTCATAAGTTTTGTGAAGCAATTACCAGCTCAACTGGTCTTCCTTAGTAACAAGTCTCTAAGAGCAACGATCACTCAACTTCAAATTAGGATACTATCAACAGCGGTAGAAATAAGTATCTCCCGCAATCGTCCGTTTCTCGACGAAGTTTAGTGATTGTGAAACTTATTGATTGTAGGTTTCGGTAGACGAGGCGATGGAGTTCGTACCTCAGGTTTAGCACTATGCTATGAACATTGTACCGGTCTGAGGTTCCTTAGAGGCAACCTCAAAATAACAGCGGGAATCCTTATGGCGTTCCTGAACTTAACCCTGCTTGGCTCAAAAGAGCAGCCGACGACAAAATACATTTAGTCAGTATGCGGGAAGATCTACCGTGATGTGTAACCGTCATGTTTGGAAAGATTCGAGGCCTCTTACTTAATTCATCAGACCGGAGAAGTAAAAATTCTGACACAATTTGATTGTTCGAGCCCCCACGGATTGAGGCGCAGCCTAAGGCATAATGTCTGCATTTCATATTTTGGAACCATTTTGGAACGACCGTGACTGCTCGATTCTTAGCGTTCAGGAGCAGCGACGGACGAAGGTAAGACCGAAGGTCAAACTTGGAGGCAATCAACCTGGATAACTTCAAGGAGTCGGCAGCTGCCAGCGGATACAACCCGGATCTCTGAGTTCATTTCGCGATTCATGGGACTTTTCAGGGCTGTCGGACGCAACCAGTTTAGTCGTTGTATATCTACTAAGGAATCAGTATGGCAAGGTCACGCCAGTGGATCACACCCCGAAACCCATCATGGAGAATTGAATACCACAACGCCATTGCGCATTAAATGCACTGTAGCAATAGTATCAGACCCTCGCCGAGATAAAAAGCTCTTATGTCGACATCTGTGGCACCGAAATTTGGCAAGGCTGAGCCTCGCTCAATTTTCAGATGTAAAGAGAATCCAGCAGATCCGTATAAAGCCTATAACTTTGTTGACCTAATCATCGTCCGAAGGACTCCAAAAACGCTCAACCTGAATGCTTTCAAGCATTGCATCCGGTGATCGTGTTTTCACTGTAAGTACTCTAATGTATACTCACGTCGGACGGGCATAAAACATTAGGACTGCCATTTGTGGACTTCAGCGTATTCCTCAGCTTGAACATGGCCGAGGCGTTACAATGTACTGTCCCCGGCGTATTAGTCCTTGGTCCCAGGCCCGCAATAAATTCTATCCGCCCTCTAAGTACCCCACACTCATACCCGTGATAACATCAGTCAATACGCCATTCAATCGGATTTGCGTTAAAGTTAGCTTGAAATTTGTACATATGTATGCGACGTCAAAACACGTTGCATCTGTAAACACAGTGACAGTTGTGATATGCGTTCGTTTGTTCGTTAGGGCCTGGAAATAGTTATGTAGTAAGGACCAAGACGGTCAGCAGGTACTACGTGGGAGTTGGAACACACGGTGAACTGCGAAATTCCAACACCGCCGTGTCGACATCCATGGGATCGCGCTGGAACATTTTGCGAATTCCACTGGCAGATCACTGAAGGGAACAGTTAGCCACAACACCATATCGAGATACCCTTCCAATTTTTATGTAATACATATTTTTTCTTGAATTCTGCTTTCTCCGTAAGTCTAGTACAACGCTTTTTTGTATACATCTCGAAGTTCCATGTTCCACCCTTTTTATTGACGACGTTTATTCCATCTCCTGATGATTCTCGTCACTCCAAATCCAACGAGATCCTGATCAAGGGCCAAGGCAAATTGAAAAAAAAAAAAACTCGAACTTGCCCTGATTCTTTTTCGCCATTCTGACTACAGCCCCTATCAGTCCCTGGTCCTGAGCCAGTGATAGATTCTACTTACCCGGAACACGGTCCAGGCCGTTCAGCTTTGAACAATTACTACATTCAAACATGATACTCGTGCGAGGAACGTTACCGTACCCCAAAACTAATAAGCATCGCCAACTTGAAGTTGATCTCCTCACGCTCAGAAAAATCTTAGCCACTTGCCTTGGCTACACTAGTCATACATATTTCCCTTTTCAGATAGACAAAACCTGTTTACTCCTTTCGTCCAGCGGCCCGCAAATCCGAAGCAGATCTTTAATATCCTAGTCCCCTTCCCTTGGAAGCGCTGAGCACGGCGCTTAAAGACAAAGTAGGCAGGAAACGGGGCCCGGGGAAGAGGCATTTGAAGTTTGAACGCAATGCTAAGTAGTAGTAAAAAATCTGCCTTGACATTACCAAACTCCCGACAAAAAAGGAAATCTACAAACAATTCCTATTCAGATTAAACCAGCGAAGGCGACTAGACCTGACATTAATGGACAACGTGGAAAGGCTAAAAACAACCGCTTGAGGACGATATATTCCGACACGGGGAATCGAACCCCGGGCTATCGCGTCAGGCCGCTTATGAGAGGCGATAATGTTAGCCACTACACCATATCGGAATTACTATTTACCCCATTTTCAGTCAACATACTGCGACTTACTTACACTGCCCGCATTCTGCCGGGCGGTAAACTTCCTGGATGTATCATCGGCTCTTTGAAAAGGGCTGTCGAGACCCGCGCCGCTAGATTCGGACCGAGCTTATGCATACAAATTTAGGATGCATAACAGCCCTTCAAACAGCCATGAATTTTTACCGCCCAGCAAAATGCGGGCAGTGTAACAAGTCTTCTCAACCACGAAACCGCAAATGGATCGAGGAACATCGCTCGACCTCAACAATCCATTCATGTTTCCCACAGAGCCGCCTCCATTTTGGAACTATTGAGTTTGGATTCATACGCAACGAAACTACTCAGTAGTCTCTCATTTAATCAACTTGTTTTTGACTTCCCTCGCTCTACTTATAGTAACTTCCGTCGTTTTTTTCTTCTTTTTCCTTTGTCATTTTACAAGCGATAATAAATGTAAAAAAATGAAAGAAAGACAACTACCATACACCTCTACCGCAGGAGGGGAAAATCAAACACTCCAGTCAAGATTCGGGCAGGCGAGAGCAGGGATGGAGCAGACATGTATGTAGACACATTTGCGAGCGAGTGGAACGATGAATAAGGAGCACGGAACAAGGGTTTCAACCCCCCCTCCCTTATGCTACGGCGTAGCATCTCGTACACCAAAATCCAAGGCACCTCCGAGGCACCTCCCGCCTTACACCGCCACCACCGATGGCATCCTCAACTCCACACACACACAACTCATCGGAACCGACCGTTATCAATGACAAATCTCCCCTCCACTCGCCGTTCCTCACGCAGGCAGCCTCAAACCCAAATTATCCGGAACAGCGAGTGTAGGATCCATTTGAGAACTCATATGACCACCGAACCTACAATACGAAAGAACAAAACAAAACAGCAGTCGGTCAGTCAAATCATTCTGGTAGAGGAGAAAGCGGAAGAACGGAGCAAAAAAAAAAAAACAAAAAGCAAATCGGTGAGAGGAGTAATAGTAGGTCCAGATTGAATACGCAAAGAAAAGGAGGCAAGGGAAGGAAAGACGAGTCTTGATTCTAAATTTAAGAAAGCAACCAAAAGCAACCAAGTACAACGGAGCGCACGTACGCACTCGAAAAGCAAGAACACTCCCCAACAACAAAAGACAAGAAACAAACTCAAGCGAAAAGAACAGTGCTTACCCAACAGCGCCCTCGCTCTGTCTAAACTTTGCAATCCTAGCTTCAACCTCGGGCCTGAAATTTTTCATGAGACCTTGGATAGGCCACGCGGCAGCGTCGCCCAATGCACAGATGGTTCGGCCTTCGACTTGTTTGCTATATATAACGTAGGTGAGTCACCGAGTAAAAAGGGGAGGGAGAAGGAGGAAAAGGGGAACGGGAGGAGAAGAAGGAGTGGGAGGAGTGGGAGGAGGAACGGAGGAAAGACACATACGTCAACTCGAGCAACATATCAATCTCCCTAACATGCGCCCGTCCATGAACCATCCGGTCCATCATGTTCATCATCCAAGTAGTACCTTCTCTACAAGGCGTGCACTGTCCACACGATTCGTGTTTATAGAACTGAAAAAAAAAAAAAAAATTTCGTCAGCTAGAAAGAAAAAATGCCGCCAATTCCAACTCACCCTCGAAAACCTAGCAATAGCCTCTACGATATCCGTACTCTTGTCCATAACGATAACCGCTCCAGTTCCAAGACCACTCCCCGCATCCTTGAGCGAATCGTAGTCCATTAAAACCTCCCCACTCTTCTGCTGATTCAAGACAGGGACCGAACACCCCCCAGGGATAATTCCCAACAAGTTATCCCAGCCGCCTATAACACCCCCACAATGCTTGTCAATCAACTCTCTCAGCGGAATCGACATCTCCTCTTCAACAACACAAGGGTTGTTCACGTGCCCAGAGATACAGAACAGCTTGACACCACTGTTGCGCTCCCTCCCGAACCCGGCGAACCATGAGGAGCCACGACGACAGATGGTAGGTGCGACAGCGACAGTCTCGACATTCGCTACCGTCGTCGGACACCCGAACAATCCTACATCGGCAGGGAACGGAGGCTTCAATCTTGGCTTCCCCTGTTTCCCTTCCAAGCTCTCGATCAGCGCCGTCTCCTCTCCACAAATGTAGGCTCCGGCTCCACGGTGGAGGTAGACGTCAAAGCCATACCCGGACCCACAGGCGTTGGGACCAAGGAGTCCAGCGGCGTAAGCTTCATTGATAGCCTGTTGGACGTGCGAGGCTTCTTGGTAGAATTCACCGCGGATGTAGATGTAGGCTGCTGTAGCGTTCATTCCTCGTCCGGCGACAAGACAGCCCTCGATGAGTTTATGTGGGTCACCGCGCATGATTTCCCGGTCCTTGCACGTTCCGGGTTCACCTTCATCTGCGTTGACGACTAGATATCGTGGGCTGGTAGAAAGGTTTCATTGTCAGAAAAAAAACAAAAAAAAAATGGGAAAGAACGCCATGCATGCCCATTTACCGTTTATCCTCTTGCCAGTTAGGCTTGTTCATAAAACTCCATTTCAAGCCAGAAGGGAAGCCTGCACCTCCACGACCGCGTAGCCCAGAGTCCTTGATAGTCTGAATAATCCACGAGTCGCCCTTGAGAAGAATGTCTTTTGTACGGTGCCAGTCACCTCGAGACTAACAAACCCCCGTGTGGTCAAAAACTCGGGCGAATGAAAAAAGAAAAGGGAAAAGCGAGAAATACCTGAGCACCCTTTATTCCATGGTCATGTCTACAATAAGCATTTGTGAAAATTCTATCTTGGTCTTTCAACCCTCCGTATCGTCGAACAGGGTTGGTGGCATCTGTGACAGTAGCAAAAGTTCTTGGGGAGGCAGAGTGTAGACGAGGACGAGGACGAGATAGTCCTATTAGTAATGTCAGCATTCTAGTTCGCATCAACAAATTTATTGGAAAAATATACCTCTGAAGGTCGTTTTAAGCATCGTCAACACCGTGCTAGACGACGACGACGATGATGGCAGCGAGGAGGGTTTGGGTTTCGGAAATGACGGAGCCGCCGGAAAGTTCACGTGTCAGCCAATCAGAGAATTTGGATTTTCGGCCCCTTTATTTACTTTGTTTGTTTATGGATACTTGATGACTCAGCCGAGTGGGTCCGATATGGTGTAGTGGCTAACATTATCGCCTCTCATAAGCATGGTTGGACGCGATAGCCCGGGGTTCGATTCCCCGTGTCGGAATGAGGTGTGTGTTGCGATCTTTTTCTTCTTCTTTCAAAGATTATTTACATAAATAATTGCCGTTTGAACTGAATGAAGTGAAACAAAAGAAAACAAAAACAAAACAGTTCCAACGGCTAAGCTGATTTCGAGTGAGACTGCAAGGAAGTCCTCGGGCACTTTTGACCGGAAGCTGAATGATGAAGAACACTGCATTTCGCACTCTTATTCTATACATGTCTACATCGAAGATCAAGTAAAAAGCCCCTACGCTTCTCCATTCTTCCCAAATCTGTCGTCTAAACCCCTAAAGTACGAACACACCGGCGCCTCATTGAGGAGGATGCTGTTCCAACGACTTAATAATTACCCCCCTCATCGCCTCATTGCCAAGCTTTAGCTTTCGTACATCCGCAGCCTGGACCATCCCCGAGTCGACATACTGCCCAGTCTTCTCGTGATTCTCAATTTCCTTCACGACATCTTCCAATTTCCCAGAAGCAGGGAACAGCTCGAGGATTTGTCCGTCATGCGCTCCATTTTTGAGCGCGAACGATGTATATTCTTGGTTTCTGCCCGCTCCGACTTTGTTTCCGATCGAGAGATTGGGTAGGTAGGCTGCGGATCATGAGAACGTTTTCAAACGAAAAGAAAAAAAAAATCGGAAAGGGACAACGACTCACTGTTAGCCTTGAACTTTGATTTTGATTCACCTATAGCCTTACTATCCCCATTGAATCCCTTAATCATAACTGCAGGATATCCTTGGTTCCCAACCTGAATATTAAAGAACGTCCCAGAATCGACATACTGCCCAGTCTTGGAATGATTATCAATTTCCGCTTGAACAGCCTTTGTCCTGGCCACGGTGTCCGCCCCTTTGAAAACCTCGATGACGAGCGTTTTGCTGGGGTGGCCTTTGTAGGATCCGATGACGGTGTGGGATTCGTATTCCCCATTCCTGCCACCGCCGACCTTTTGGGAACCGATGGTGAAACCTTGGAGTTTGTCTTTATTTACATAATGAGCGAGCGGCGAACGATGAGATGATTATTATTAACATGGAATGGAATGAAATACGGAAACTCAAGGTAAACTCACTCTTTGCGTCGAATTTGGGATGAGCATCAGTTCTTGCAAAGTTGGAGTGAGATTGAGGTTTTTCAGTCTGTATTACATGCGATGGGACTTGTGATGATATCCCCGAAGAAAAAAGGGGCAAATCAGGGCTTTCGGAGACGAGCTAAATTTCTGTGCCTGAAGACTCACGTTCTCCTGGAATCGCATGCCCTTGAGCGAGCAAAACATCATCGTGTCCTCGAGTTACGATCTGTAAATTGCGTCCTTATAATTAATATCCTCGCACCGCAATGTCCAGAATCAAGCACTTGCCTGGGAAGAATCAGCATCGCGTACGTGAATACCGTGGGGTGCCGCATAGGCAGAGAAAGCGAAGGAAAGCGAGATAAGGGCCACGAGGGAAAGCTTTGAGTGGGCTGGACCAAGCATAGGGAATGTAGGATACGCAAAGAAGATAAGAGATAGATGAAAGGTAACAGATATGAACCACCAAAGGGCTATGAACAAAACTTTCTGACCGGCAGAAAAGTAAGGGGAATGAGCTCGAATTTTTTGGAACGAGACAACTGTGAATATATAGGCCCTTTCCAGGGGGAAAGGGATAAAGATCTGGGGTAGGATCGTACCCAGTTGTCAACGGTCGCGAGGGTTCTTCGCAGTCACTAACAGGGTCACAAATTGAACGATTCCGAAGAGACAGGCCCTTTCCATGAGAAGAAGGATAAAGACCTGGTAGGCTCGTACCCAGCTGTCAACGGTCACCCGGCGTCGCGAGGGTTCTTCGCAGTCACTAACAGGGTCACAAATTTTGGAACGCCTTTCCAGGGGAAGAGTGATAAAAATCTGGTAGCCTCGTAGCCTCGTACCCCAGCTGTCAACGGTCACCCGGCGTCGCGAGGGTTCGGCCGTATTAGGTAGGATATGAAATATCCTGGGGAGGTCCGAATCCCGAACGACCAGTTTACGATGCTACTAAACTTCTGCTTGCTCGACTCATCAGCAGTGGGCCCTCCGACGCCTACTCATCTGAAGCTGTCAAGCTGACATCTCACGCGCATAAGATAATCACCAGTCCTTATCTAGCTTATCTAGCCAGAACTGTTCAAGTAACGGATCGGAAGAACTCATCATCCAATAATACTATCTTCACCGGAGCAGCTGTGCCAAAAACTTCACCCCCTCCAGCGACATCAACCTTTTTCTCGTCCGGCAAAAACCTAACACTCTCAATAATCATTATCAGCTCGTCCAACGCTCTGTCCCTCTTTCGAAATTCGAATGTAGGCGTACCAGCCACAAAGGCTCTGAGCCGCCTATGATTAACTTCCGGAGCTCCAGACTCGTTGCAGGCTCTGATGGCAAGGTCTATGAAATGCGGTTCAACTGCGACAGCTGGACCGTGGGCGTTCATGATCCACCATAGGCATTGGAGAACAGTGCTTAAATCTGTTGAAGTCCGGTCAAAATATATAAATAAAATAAAAACAGAAGGACCCCATAGATACGTACCACATATGTATCCCATTAACAGCTGAAGAATAACAGGTATCTTTTGATACGCAGCATATAACCATTGAGCTATGGCTAGCGTAGCGACAATAGGGACTGTGGCTAGTGCTGCTCCCGGTACTGCGTCACTGATAATCCCAATCAGTCCGGTCACGACCTCCGAGCTATTTTTTTTTTTTCACGCTTCAGCCCTCCAACCCTCACGACGAGGATTATAATATATATATAAAACAACCGAGAACGTACATTGCGCCTCTTTCGACTCTGAGCATATCCAGCTCCACTAAATCGTTCACTATTGTTGTCAATGACAGTTTAAATTGCAACGACTTGAGAAGCTAGAAAAAAAAAAAAAAAAAAGAAAAGAAAAGAAAAGAAACGGAATGATGAGGGAGAAACGAATAAAAAGACAGAAGGGTAAATCCATACCATATCAGGGTCATTAAAATTCCAAATATCAATCATATCATCGTGAATCCTCCTCAGACACTGCGTGAGTGGCCGTCCCGAGAAATAAAGACTGGAAGCTAGGCTCTTCCAGTACTCTAAGCACCCGTTACAAACGACTGAAAACTGCAGGGAGATGACCACCTGACGTACTTGTACGTCCCACAGCAATGCAAGCGTCGATTTTCGCGTCGACACTTGCGCGCTGTGCCATTGCCCATAGAACCCACATGTTCTCGTCCAGTTGGTTTTTCGTTTCGTTCACGAGGTGAATCAGGGTATCGCGATACTTTCGCTTTTCTGTTATAGATTTTTTTTTTTTTTTTTTTTGAGAAAAAAGGTGTTTCAGATGAGTTTTCCGTTTGGTGAAGGGCGAAACAATTTGTCTTTGCAACTTACTCGAAACTTTGGCGTAGGTATGACTTGAGGTTATACGTCTTAATGGTCGAACGCAAACCTCTTGGAAATATTCCTCCGCTCTTTGACGAATAACGAGCTGAAGCTTGTCGTCTTCGTCCTCAATATCCGTAGCTTCCCTCTCCATTTTACTAACCAAAAGGTCGAATTTGGTGAAAACAACAATGACGGGGACTGCGTTGGTGGTTAGTAATCTGAGGGGGGGGACGGGGAAGGGAGGAATCTCGTACCACCATGCAGCGCTAGCTGTAGGAAATTTTCGTCTGCTATTTGAAACAGCGCACCATTTTCTGTAGGGATCTCCATACAAAACCTAAGCCCATCATGTGTAATGAGAGGACAAGTAAGTATCCGCTACAACGTAATCGAAGCTAGGAAATGATCTCACCATATAGCATGAAGCTTATCCTTCAGCTCCGGTTTCTTTGCCCGATCATCGATGAACTTTTTCACCGTCTCAAAATGGTGCGTTTCTCCTGTTTGAAACCCCTCTGAGTCATGCAGGATGAATAAAGGGTTTTGCTCAGAGGTAATCTCTGAGTTGATATTGGCGACCCCTGGTAGGTCGTGTGCCACGTCCTGCATGGCCGGTATACATATATGTGTGTATTAATAAGTGACTATCGAGAAGAGAACGAAGAGTGTACTTGCCGCAAACTGAACGTCAAAAGCTGCATTAATCAACGATGATTTGCCTGATCCAGACTGATAAAACATTCCAATTAGTTGTCTCTTTTTTCTTATCCGCAAACTTTTCGCTGTTGTCAACGTATACCGACCTCGCCAATAACTAGGATTCGGAGCCTGGAGAAGAAGTCATATCTCGTTATCTCGTTTTAAGCCCACTCATTAGTACGTACTGTGGACAGGCGCTTAAAATTTCTGCTGTGGACGAAGCTAGCTCTCGCTGGAGTGTTGGGGAGTCTCCGAGCGACGGCGCACGATTCAACCTAGTACCACGATGCACGACACCTGGAGACGGAGGTGACCTGGTGCCACGATACGAGACACTCGGAGACGGAGGTGACCTGGTGTCACGATGCGAGACACCAGGAGACGGAGGTGACCCAGTACCATGATACGAGACACCTGGAGACGGAGGTGACCTGGTGCCACGGTACGAGACGCTGGGAGACGGCGGAGATTCGTTTATGTGTTCGGACATCTTTTGAACCAGCAGTGGCGGATGAAATTGCGGTCTATTTGTACAGGGGAAGAGCAGCAGGGAAACCCCGAAGATGGGGGGGATGAGCAAGAAAGAGAGAGAGAACGCGCCCCGGAATCAAGTATCAGGATCAAGTAGGAACAAAGACTTCATCAGTTTAATTATGCCGCTGTCACGGGCAGTGTTTTGGAGCAAAGCTGACATAGCTTGAAGCAGAAGAGGAACGTGCAAGGCTCGTCGCGGTGATTGGCGGAAGAAATATTAGAACCAGTATTGTTATTGTTGGATTGGGTCCTGTTCCCCGTGGTCAATTTTGTGATTCTCGTCTAGCACAGAGTCAATCGTGTTGGAAATGACGAGCTGAAACCGAATGGAATTCAATCGTAGCTGAGAAAGTAGCCTATATCTTGAACGTCCGCACCTGAGAAGCAAAATTGAACGGTAATTACCGCTCGTCCGACACCAAATCAAACCAAACACTGAAGTTGAGGCGTCCTCCTCTTTCCCTATGATGGCTATCCATATCTTCCCATTAGTCGATGCGCGTCCAGCTGACAGCAGAATATGTCGTTGAGACAGAAGATTTAGATGGTCATATGTCACGTCGTAGTCGTTGCCTGGCTAGCCCGTTCCTTGTACTACAAAGCACGTAACTCCAAAAAGTTTTTGTTGAACTACAGATAGATAGATAGATAGATATTTACGCGGCTCCAACAAATTGTAGTTCAACAAAAACGTTTTTGGGAGTCACGTGTTTTGAGCGCTCATTTGAATGCTGAAATCCCTATTCCTAGTACCAGTGGTATCAAAGTAGTACATACTACTAGATTTATTGATCATGATGGCCTAGTACGAAATCTAATTGTACTTTGTGTGCGATGGGGGGAAGTCTCTCAAGTTGTTTCTCCTCGAATCCG